>PVJH01021163.1:0-39257 GCA_004026705.1 Nesogale talazaci
TACTTCATAACTGTAGTTCTGACCCCTGTGAAAAGGTCATTTGACCCTCAAAAGGGTTGTGACCCATAGGTTGAGAACAGATGCTGTAGGGAAAACAGTATAAAAACAAGGCTAAAAATTGGTAGGGAGGCACTCACGTTCCTCTGATCAAAAGGCCCACCCAGCCCTACAGCCTCTAGCTCTTGCCTCAGGTTCCTTTCTCTTAACACACACACACACACACACACACACACACATACACACACAGGTATGTGTATATGTATAACTGTGAGCCTTTGAATATAAATCTTTATATGTGCTTAATGGTAGAATCTGTATGGTCTCAAGCACATAATATCTCTCTCTCTCTCTCTCTCTCTCTCTCTCTCTCTCTCTCTCTCTCTCTCTCTCTCACTCTCACTCCTCACCCCCTATGAGACATCCTTGTGGAGAGGGCACATGAAGCTACCCTAGTGCCTGAGCTAAAGAAGCCATGTGGAAACTCCTGCCAGTGCTGAAATGCTTATATCACCCACCACAGGACCCACAAGACTTTCCACCCACTGACCTGTGATCGTCCGGCACCTGGCATCATTGCATATGTTTCGTGAGTCTGAAGAGAACATTATAGAATGATATCAGACATATGAGCTGATACCAATCTTATGGACTAGGCTGGGGTGTTTTCTCGATATTCAATTGTTCTTTTAAATAAACCTCTTTCTTACAGACATACGAGTCTCGCTGGATTCGTTTCTCTGGTCTATCTGGACTGACACAGTCATCACGCAGTAGTCCATCAAATTCCAAGAATCTTTTTTTTCACCAATATCTTCAGCGCAATTTGAGCTTCTTTCTTTAGTACCAACGGTTCTTGATCATATGTGACCTGAAATAAGCGCACACCTACCAGTTATTTTTAGTAAGATGTTCGGCGTATCCTTTCCATCTTCTGCTGCTCTCTGTGTCATTCAGTACTGTGCCCAGAGATGCCAGTCTTGCAACTTGAGGATTGACTTTATTTTCTTCCTTCTTTCATCTTGAGAGATGCCAAGCCTTTGGGTTCCTAACCCTTTACGCATTTCAAGACAGCACCTCACTCTCTCTGCTCAAGCTACCCATTGACCTCTCCTAGTCAGGTCTTTTACCTCATACTCTCTTCTCTCTGCATCATATTCTCTGTGTTCAAAAGTACATTTCAGAGTCTCTCCTGATATCTATTTGACCTTCCCTTTCTTTCCGGTCTTTGTAACGACCCTTTTCTTTCTTCATACACGGTTTCCTTGATGTCGCCCCACAACTCATCTTGTCTTCTATCATTAGTATTCAACATGAAGGTATGCTGTCGAGAAGGTCTCTGAATTCACATGGGGATTCAGACTTAAAGTCATATTTCGTTTCTCGTGGACTTTAATTTTCTTTGGCTTCAACTTGAGCTAATATAGAGGCAATTCTTTCCCTGGCCTTGTGATGACACATAGACTCCGAGACTTGTTTGGTTTATTGCCCCCTTTTCAGATAAAAGAAAAAAGCTGCCCAGCATTCCCCTAGCAATTAAAAACTTTTGGAATATTGCCCATAATCCAAAATAAAGTGTATCTGCTTTAGCAGCCCCGGTGGGTAATTATGGTTCCCTCCAGGGGGCAGTATCACCCACTTTGGGAAACACTGTACTGGCAGATGCTACTAAGCTTCTCCGTCCTCTTTCCTCTTCTGATGCTCTTTATTTCATTCCTATGTATTTCATCGGTTAAGGTCAACAGGTATAGTCACCATTGTGAGATGGGGGATAAAAGTGCATTTGCAATAAGTCGTTGGTTTTGCAAAATTCTATCATGCCATCTCAGGCATCATTTCTGTCTTCCAGGCCATGTTTTCCGACTCCTGATGCTTCTTCTTTGTTTCCAACTTTTGCTTTCCAATCACCAATCATCAATGAGTCTAGATTACATGTTTGATCCTTATTAGACTATAGAAGTCAGTAAAAAATTCCAATTTCTTCAGCATTGGCATGAGGGATTGCTGTGCCGATTTGAATAATAATCCAATTAACTACTCTTCCTTAAAGATGTATGAATATTATCACTGACAGCATTGCCCTTCAGGACAGATCTTGAAATGTGCTTCATGATGAGGCATGGGATGCCATTGCTCTTCAATATGTCATCCCCAACATAGTAAGCCTTATGATTTTCTATTCAAAATGCCCAAGCCAGGCTATTTAGGGGGAGGATGTCAGATTTCAAAGTGCCAGCTCTAAAGAAGGACATTCTTTCTCTGTGGGTTCTGGAGGAAGAAAGCCCTTTCTCCTTTGATCATCTGTATGCCAAACATCCCTGGGGGATCCCTCTATGCCTTATCAATAGTCTTCCCCTGGGTCTAGGATGTTGTGATGGTCCAGGTTGTGTCAACTTGACTGTGTCGTGAGTCTCTGGTTTGGCAGTTACCCAATGATGTGTTCATATCCCATGACACCGTCTGATGTAATCAGTCCTGATCTGATACTAGAGGATCACTGCGGGATACATCATTCGTCCTCAGAGTTCAGACCCTATCCAAGGTAAAGGGAGTTTCCTCGGGAGTGTGGCTTGTATCACATAGGTATGGCCATCTTGGCAAAGCTCTTTAGCTTTCTGATAACTCTAGTTCCTGCATTCAGCTCTCATCATCTCACCTCCTGTGGTCGTTCCATAATCAACTTGAGGTAGTAAGAGGCAGGAGGTGGGGTTTAACCTGCCAATCAGGTCACAGCTTGATTGAAGAGCGACTGAGATAAACGTCTCTCTAAAAACGGCCTCCCTCTTTCTCAACTCTGATTTTCCTGTTGACAAGCCTCATTGAGCCACGCTGAGACCTGCAAGGATTCTGGAGATGCTTCCACCACCACTGGCTCCACAAGACTTTGCACCCACTGGCTGGTGATCTTCCTGCATTCTGCATCATTGCATGTGCTGTGTGAATCAGAGGGATTTGTGGAATAGTATTGGACTAATGGACTAATATCAAACTTATGGCTAAAACTGGACTGGGGTGGGATGTTTTCTTAATATACAATTAGTCTTTGATATAAAGCTCTTTCTTATACATATCTGAGTGTCTCTGGATTTGTGTCTCTAGTCAACCCAGAGTAACCATCTCCCATTCTTGGAACTTGAGCCAGTGGCCTGCTGTATCATCTGACAATCTTAGTAGCCATTAGCCTCTGCTGCTGTGAAGAAGCTGCCTGCTGTCTGACCTGCCAATCCGGATTCACCAGCCTCCCCAACTGTGTGAGTCAGAGAAGGCTCTTGCCAGACATCGAATTCTTGGATTGGGGCTTGCCAATCTCTTCAACTGTGGGAGCCATTCTTTGAAATGTGTGTGTATGTGTACGTGCATGTGAACACGTGCGCGCACACTATAGATGTTTGGGGAATATTCAAAAAGTTCACAGAAAAATTTCATTCCCGGCTGAGCCCTGGTGGCATAGTGGTTGTGTGCAGAACTGCAGCCCACAGGGTTGATGGTTCAAATGCAGTAGCAACTCTCCAGGAGCAAGGCTCGGCTTCCTACTCCCACCAGGGCAGTGATGCCACACACACACCAAAATAAAAAATAAAAAAAAATCCATTCCCTTTTCATTATATTTTCAACAAAGTTTTGAGGTCCCTCATATGGACTTTACTGGTTGTGTTTTTCTAGCAAACTTAATCAGAGCAGAGGTCCTCAGCACAGGGACCCTGGGTCCAAAGAACACACTCGGCTCCCAGCTCTTCTTTCTTGGTGATAATTGGAACATGAGAAATGCCAAACTGAAGAATAATACCAAGCCTCTTCCAGAAACACGCAGTCCTGATGAGAGTAAGTATTTCAGTCCTACCATCTGCTTGTTTTTGTCTGCTTGGCATGATTTAACCCAAAGAAGTTTGGATAAGCGGTCTCTTTGAGAGACCTTTGATCTAAGTTACAGTATAAACACGAGTATAAGCCAACCCGAATATCAGCCAAGGCACCAAATTTTACCACAAAAAACTGCATTAAAGATGTGCTGAAACGCATAGGCTTGAGGGTGAATGGATAGACATCTAGCCCAGAAGCAGCAAAGCCCATGTGGAAGAGAAACACTAGCATGTGTCATCACGGGGGCTGAAGGGAGCAGATATCAAACATCAAAGAACAAGAACTACGTCACTAAGAATGGGGAGAGAGCGGAGTGGGGGCCCAAGGCCCACCTGTGGGTAATTGGACACTCTCGCACAGGGGAGTCTTGGGGAGAAGACAGGCTAGTGAGGCTCAGTGAGGTGGCAATGAAGCATACAACTTTCCTCTAGTTCCTCAAGGCTTCCTCCCTCCAACTGTCATGGTCCCAGTTCTACCTTACTGTGGAGATGAGAAATGGAAATGGAGGGAACCCAGGACAGATGAACCCCATGGGACCAGTAGTAGAAGTGAAGCTACTGGATGGGTGGAGGAAAAGTGGGGTACAGAGGGAGAGCCAACTTCAGGGATCTGCACTTAACCTCCTACCTGGGGAGCAGATACTGGGGAAGAGGGCAAGGGGAGACATCGATTAGTGTAAGTTATGATAAAATAATAATTTATGGAGTATTGAGAGTTGGTGGGGGAGTGGGGAGCAAGGATGAAGGGGAAGGAATGGGAGACTGAGATCAGAGGCTCAGATGGAAAGGTGGAGGTTCAGAGAGTGATGATAACTGCAGGCATGTGTAAAAACATGGCACAATATATGTATTTATGTATTATGAGAAACGATAAAATGATTAAAATATGTGCTGAAAAACTTGGCTTATCCACGAGTATACACAGTGTGCCTTCCCTGCACTGTGCATTAGAACAAAAATGGATCCATGTTTAAACATTTCAGGGGCCAGAAGAAGCACACCAGCCTGTGTGATCATGAGGGATCAAAGGGAGCTGACATCAAGCATCAAAGAACAAGAATCACATCACTACAAAAGAGGGAGAGAGCAGGGTGGGGACCCAAGACCTACTTGTGAGCAATTACAGGGGCATTGAGGGGAGGAGATGGGCCTGTCAAGGAGCAGTGAGGTAGGGATGAAGCATAAAACTTTCCTCTAGTTCCTGAAGGCTTCCTCCCCCCAACTATCACGGTCCCAATTCTACCTTACAAATCCAGCTAGACTGGAGAAGGTACACTGGTAGAGATGGGAACTAGAAATATGGGGCACTCAGGACAGATGAACCCCTCGGGGCCAGGTGAGAGTAGAGTTACCAGATGGGTCAGGGGAAGGTGGGGTAGAGACAGGGAGCCAACTACAGGGATCTACACATCACCTCCTATCTGAAGGACAGACATCGGAGGGGTGGGCGAGGGGAGATGTCGAGCAATGTAAGTGTGTTAGTCCAGGTAGACTAGAGAAACAAATTCATAGATACACATATGGATATAAGGGAAAGGTTTATATACAAGAGGAATGGAACCTTGAGAAAGCATCCCAACCCAGTCCAGTCCAATGTCATAAGTCCAATATTAGGCCATATGTTCGATACCAGTTGTGGCGGTCATGTGCTTATGTTAATTTCATGATTGAGATGTAGGGGTGGTACCTGGCCTGTTAACCTGGAGATAGTCATTGAGTAGCCAATGAAGTCTCCATGTGGGCATGGCTTTCTCCTGAGACTTCTGGGAAATCTCGCAATATTTCCCTCGTGGAGATGAGAAGCTATCTCCCTAGTTGTTAGGAGTTAGTCTCAGAGACAATTAATCACGAACAAGACAAGATGTCAGCGTCTAAGGAGCCGGAGGAGAAGCCACACGGCTTTGCCCTGATGGAGCCAGACCTCTGAAGCTGGAGAGGCCACGTGGGGACCCCTGCTAGCGATGAGTTGCTTCTGCCACCACTGGATGCTGTTGACGGACCCTGAGCCCTGGAAGCAAGGAGCCATGGGGAGACCCCTGCCAGTGCCGGGATTCTGCACCCACTGGCCTGTGACTTCATGAGTCGGAAGGAGATGTTATAGACTAGCATCGGACGTATGAGCTAATATCGGACTTAAGACTTTGTACTGGACTGGGTTGGGATGCTTTCTCAATGTCCCATTCCTCTTATATACAAACCATACCCTTATATGCAAACCATGTCTATATGCAAGTCTATGTATTTGTTTCTCTAGTCTACCCAGACTGACACACTAGTCTATAAAGTCTCCTTCTGACTCACAAAGCATGTGCAAGTAGAGGCATCCTGGCACTGGCCACAATCTCCCCATGGCTCCTCGTTTCCAGGGTTCAGGGTCCATCAGCAGTATCCATTGGTGATGGGAGCATCTTAGCGCTGGCAGGGGTCTCTCTGTGGCTTCTCTGACACCAGAGGTCTGGTTCCACCAGGGCAAGACCATGTGGCTTCTCCTCCAGCTCCACCATTCTCCAGAAATCAGCATCGATCAGCATGCTGTCATCCCGTCTTGTCAGTAGACCGACTTCAAGAGACTGAGAGTCAAGTTTCTCTTCTCCAACTGGGAAATACTGTCAGATTTCCCAGAAATCTCAGGAGAAAGCCATGCCCACACAGAGGCCTCATTGGCTACTCATTGGCTATCTCCAGATTGACAAGTTAGACTCCACCCCTAGATTCCCAATCATGAAATTGACATGAGCACATGACTGCCACAGTAAGATATGACAAAACAGGGCTGAGCCCCAGTGGCGTAAGTGGTTGAGTGAGGGACTGCGGCCCGCGGGCTTGGCAGTTCAAATCCAGCGGCAGCTCTCAGGAGCAGCACTGGGTAACACCCACGACCACCAGAGGCAGTGATGCCCCCCCACAAAAAAAACAAGCAAAAAAAAAGATATGACAAAACAATAATAATTTATAAAGTATTCAGGGATGAGGGGGGAGGGGGGAGCAAGGACAGAGGGGAAAAGATGAGAAGCTGATACCAAGGGTCTGAGTGGAAAAGCGGATATTTGCAGAATGATAATAGCAGCAGACATGTGAAGATGTTTGGCACAGTATATGTATTTATGTATTGTGAAAAGCAATGCACAAGCCCCCAATAAAATGATTTTAAAAAAGAAAGTAAAACCTTAAAAAATAGTTTTAGGGGCACATGTTTTCAGATTAGCATTTTGAAGCATCTAAATAACATCAACAAAATAAAGCTTAGAAGTGTGCTTCTAAATTGAGCAGAAAGAAAGAATTGCAGAGTTCCATTTCTGAATTAACTAAGATAAATAAAGAATTGGAAAGCCACAGCTCTGCAACACCCCACCACAGCTCCCTCTGCTCCCTGCTGGCAGCCACCGTCAAGGTCCTCCTCTGCATCTCTAGCCTTCTGGAAACAGGCTGCCTGAACTTCCCTGCTTTCCCAAAGAATCGACTGACAATTCAGAGCCAGAAAGTTCAAAATCAGAAAGCCCAAAGCCCCTTGAAAACAAAAAGAAAAAAAAAAGAAGGAGGGAAAGGGAACCGATAGCAGGGCTCAAGTAGAAAGAAAATGTTTTGAAAATGATGATGGTGACATGTATACAAATGTGCTTGATACAAGGGATGCACAGATTGTTATAAGAGCTGTAAGAGCCCCAATAAAATTATTTCTAAAATAATAAGAAGAAAATAAGAAAATAATCCGCTGTGGTTTAGAAGGTTTAAAGAGCAGATCACCTGCTTTACAACCAATAATTTATACACACGCTTTTCAACTCAGGATCTATTTCTATCCCATCAGTGTATCACAGCGTATCTCACTTCCACCCTGTATTTCCTGTTTCTATTCCCCCTTTCCAAGCCCTCTGAACTTCATCTTTGGGTACATGCTGCTCTTTGGATATAAGTGGTTGGTTTTCTAACATGGAAGTGAGTTCAATTCCAGACACAAAGGGCTACAGTCTTTGGGGTCCCGCCAGTCTCTATCTGACCAAGAAGCCTAGTCTCTTTTTAGATGTTGAGTTTTGTGTCCCAGGGACATTCTAATGTGATCCCTTTCCGAGGATCAGTAGTGATACCCAGGCACCATCTAATTCTTCTGATCTCAGGATTGTGGACACTGATGTTTGTCCGGCCCATTAATCCACGTGTGTATCAATTTTCATCACTCTTCTTTCAGCTGGATGGGGAGAGACCAATAGCTGCATCTAAGCCGGCTACCCACAAGCTTGTAAGACCCCAGAGGCTACTCATAAAAGTAGAATGGAGGACATTGTCATTGTGAACTTTGTTATGCCAAATGTCTGCTGAGATTCTGGTCCCGAAGGTTTGAAGTCATACCCGTGGTCCACTAACTCAGTCTGTAAGTTACTGTAACTGTACCAAGTTATTTTGTTGCATCTAAAACATTTCTATAACCTTGCCCCCAGGTGTCCCACATCAATATATTTGCAGCAAAGGTAAATACTCATATGCAAATAGCCTCTGTCGAACTGTATATATATTCATGGGTACACGTCCACTCTCTCTCCCATATCTGTTCCGTCTACATGTCTATCTAATCATCTACTCATAAATTACCACTGTTGTAGGATTGTCTGTGTGACAGTATTCCTCTCTGTGGCCTCTAACTCTTGCGAGTCTTCCAATGTCGCCCCTTGCCGCCATCATTTTGGCCTAACTTCACTTTTGTTTACTGCCTTCACCGTCACCCAAGTTAATACTGTATATAGCCTTTATCCCAATGGTTCTCAACCTGTGGATCGTGACCCCTGTAGGGGTCAAATAACCCTTTCACAGGGGCCGCCCAATTCATGACAGTAGTAAAATTGCAGTTATGAAGTAACCACAAAAACAATTTTATTGTTGGGTGTCACCACAACATGAGACACTATATTAAAGGGTGACGCCATTTGGAAGGTTGAGAACCATTGCTCTAGCCTATGTGCTCTCTTCTTTGCTCCCATCCCTGGAAGTCACTTCTTTTTTTTTTTTTCCTTTTTTACTTTATGTAATAGTGGTCTCATACGTTGCTTGTCCTTTTGCGATGGACCGATCGCACTCAGCATACTGTTCTTGCACAGTAGTGAAAGCAAATGGAAGAAGAGATGAAGTCAATGAGCTGGATAGAAATTTTCAAAAGGCAGCTCCAGAAGACAAAGACAAATAACAGAACTAGATTTTCAAGGACCTGGAATTAGAAAACTGAAAGAGAACACACTCAATGTATTTGAAACTGAAAGAATTCAAGAAAAATTTCAAGCCTTGAATTTTGATTTTAAAAGATTCTATAGGCAAAATAATGAAATTCAGAAATGATCAAGAGGGAGACTACACAGTCATTGGACCATTTCAACAGTCTATCATTTTAGGAGGTAGCATATGAGCAGGAGCCAATGGTGCTGAAGGAAGACACTTTATCTGCACTGAATGCATTAGTCAGACACAAGGCTCCAGGGATGGACAGAATACCCAATGAAATGCTTCAGAAAGCTGAAGAAGCACTGCAAACACTCACTTGTCGAGCCAGGAAATTTGGAAGACCTAGCCTGGAAGAACTCCATCGTTTCTCCCATTCCAAAGAAAGGTGACCCAACGGAATGCTCAAACTATACAACAATATCATTGTTAGAGCACCCAAGTAAAATGTTGCTTAAGGTCATCCAAGAATAGTTGCAACAAGAGGTCATGGAACAAGAGATATCATTACTGGTGTCAGATGAACCTTAGCTCAAACCAAAGAATAGCAGAAAGATGTTTACCTGTGTTTCATTAACTATGCAAAGACAGTGTGGACCATAGTAAACTGTGGATATCATTCAGAAAAATGGGAATTATAGAACACTTCATTGTTCTCACTCGAGACTTCTACATGGATCAGGAGGCAATTATGCAAACAGAAAGAGTGTACATCAGGGTTGTATCCTATCACCATATACTTGCTCCATCTGTATGTTAAGCAAATCCACAAAGAACCTTGATTATATTAAGAGTGAGGCATCATGATTGAAGGAACACTTACGTATGTGATATGCAGATGACATGACCTTGCTTGCTGAAAGTGAAGAGGAAGTAAAGCACTTGCTGATGAATGTCAAAGATCGTAGGCGTCAAAATGGATTATGTGCTCACTTCAGCAGCACATATACCAAAAAAAAAATGGATTACAATTCTATGTCAAGAAAACCAAAATCAGGGCTGAGCCCCGGTGGCATAGTGGTTGTGCACGGGACTGCGGCCCACTGGGATGGAGGTTCAATTCCAGCAGTGTGGCTGGGCCTCCTACTCCCACCACCGGAGAGCAGTGATGCGCAAAAAACTAAAAAAAAAAAAGAAAAGAAAGAAAACCAAAATCCTCATCAGTGAAGGGAGATGTCAGACAGGGTAAAACATGAAAAAGTAATAATAATTTATAAATTACCAAGGATTCATGAGAGAGGGTGTTCGGAAGGAGTGGTAAAAATGAGGAGTTGAGGCTGATCCCCGGTGGCGTAGTGGTTGTGCGTGGGACTGCGGCCCACTGGGATGGAGGTTCGATTCCAACTCCACGGAGCAAAGGCTGGGCCTCCTACTCCCACCACCTGAGGGCGGTGATGCCCCCCCCAAAAAAATGAGGAGTTGATACCAAGGGCTTAAGTAGAAAGCAAATGTTTTGAGAATGATGAGGGCAATCAAAGTACCAATGTGCTTGACCCAATGGATGGATGGATGGATTGTGTGATAAGAGTTGTACAAGCCCCAATAAAATTATTTAAAAAGAAAACCAAAATCCTCGTAACTGGACCATTAGGTGACAACATGATAAGTGAAGAAAAGGTTGAAATGGTCAAGGAGTTTGTCTTGCTTGGATCCATAATCAGTGCTCATGGAAACAGCCGTCAAGAGGTCAACCTGCACAGACCTCTTTAAAGCATTGAAGGGTAATAGGATTCCTGGAGGACTAAGGTGAGCCTGACCCAGGCAAGCCATGGTATTCATTCTCCATTGTACCACACAAATATGAAAGTTGGATATTGAATACAGAAGACCAAAGAAAACTCAATGCTTTTGAATTGTGTTGCTGGAGAACAGTGGAGGTACCGTGACTGGGAAAAGTAAGGTCAGAGTGCTCCTTAGAGGCAAGGATAGCAAGACTTCATCATATGTGCTTTGGACATATTGCCAAGAGAGAAAAAAAGAACACCATGCTTCGTAACCGGGGGTGGAGGGCAGGCAGTGAAGGAGAAGAAGGACCGTAACAAGATGGACGGACACAGAGGCTGCATCAATGAGCTCAGGCACAGGAACAACTGTGAGGACGGCATAGGACCGCACAGTGCTTCCTTCTGTTGTGCACAGGGCCGCTAAGGACCACAGGAGACTCAACGACACCTAACAAATCGTGAGAGAATAAAGGGGTCTGCTAAAGCCATCCGTTTGTGTTATTTCTTGTGGTTATGGAAGCGTGAGACCTAAAGCATCATGATTCGGTTTCATTTTTCTTCATGTGAAAATACAGCTTTCTAGCATCATTTATTGAAGCTACTTTTCTTTCCCCCATTAGATGGATTGAGAATTCTTTGCGGGGGGAAGGGATGAGTGGAGGTGGGAATCCACTGACTATAGATGTGTGAGTTTATCTGGGGGACTCTCGGTTTTATTCCACTGACTGATAGGTTTGCTGTTAGATCAGTTTCAGGCTGTTTTTAATTACTCATTGCCATTGCTGTTCGGTGCCATCTAATCATTCCAACACTAAGCACAACATGACACAAAGCTGCTCTGTCCTGCATCCTCTTCACAGCTGTGATCAAACCCTTTGTTGAAGCCACTGTGTCAATCCATTTTATTGAGAATCTTCCTCTTTTGCGCTGCCCCTCTGCTTTATCAAATATGATGTCCTTCTCGAGTAACTGGGCTCTTCAGACAACATGTTCAAAATACTTGAGACAAAGTCTTTGCTTCTAAAACACATTCTGGCTGTTCTTCTTCCAAAACAGATTTGTTTGTGTTTTTGGCTGGCCATAGTACATTCAATATTTTCCCCCCAAGTCCATAGTTCAAGTGCATCTACTCTTCTTCATTTTCTTTATTCAACGTCCAACTTCCACAGTGCAGTGCGTCATTTGCTTTCTTGACTACTACTTTTATGAGAATTGACTGTGAATCCAAGCAGGACAAAATCCTTGACAACTTCAATCTTCTGTCCATTTAGCACCATGCTACATGCTAGTCGAGTTATGACGATTTTTGTCTTCTTTACCTTGAGATGTAATCCATGATGAAGACTGAAATCCTTGACCTTCATCAAGTGCTTCATTCAAGTCCTCCTTGCTTTCAGCAAGCAAGGTCGTATCATCTGCATGTCACGGGCTGTTCCTCCGATCCTGGCGCCTCATTCTTCTTCCTTTAACCCAGTTTTCCAGATGATTTGCTCAGAATACAGATTGAATAATATGGTGAGAGGATACAACCCTGAGGTTGTATAATCTTTCTGGATTATGAAGCGTTCCTTTGTTTTGTTTGCACACCTGCCTTGTGATCCGTGAGTGGTTTCCACATGAGCTCCACGAGGCGTTCTAGAATTCCCTTTCTTCTCAAAGCTACCCACAATGTGTTATGGTCAACATAGTTGAATGCCTGTATAACAAATACAAATAGATACCTTTCTGGTACTCTCTGCTTTCAGCCAAGATCCAGCTGACATCAGCAATTATATCCCGTGTTCCATGTCTTCTTCTGAAACCAGCCTGAATTTCTGAACGCTCCCTGTCAAGTGTAGTGCTGCAACTGTTGAATGATACTCAGCAAAATTTTACGTGCTTCTGATATCAATGCTCTTGTTCTATGAGTTAGGCCTTCTATTGGGTCGCCTTTCTATGAGATGGGCCCAAATATGGATCTCATCCAGTCAGTTGGCCAAGTAGCTGCTTTCCAAATTGCTTGACAAAGATAAGTGGTTTCCCAGTACTTCTTCAGTTTTCTGAAACATTTCCGTTGGTTTTCCATCAACCCCTGTAGATTTGCTTTTCACTAATACCTTCAGAGCAGGTTGGACGTCTTCCTTCAGTATCATTGGTCCGTGACCTCTTATCATTGTTGACTGTCTGCTAGTTCTTTCTGGTCCATGGCTCTGGGTATTCTTTACATCTTTTTTTGATGCTTGCGACATCATTCAATATTTTGCTCATAGACTCTACCACTAGTGCAACTGGAGACTTGAATTTTTTCCCTTTTGTTTCTTTCCATGTCAGATACGCTGTGTGTATTTTTGTCGTTTGAGTTTTCTGACTCTAAGTCTTTTGCACATTTCATTATAATGCTTTCCTTGTCTTCTTGGACTGCCCTTTGAAATTTTCTGTTCAGCTGCTTGACTTCATGATTTCTTCCATTCTCACTCTATAATGATGAGCACGTTTCATAGTCTCTTCTAACATCTACTTTGATCTTTCTTTATTTCTTGTCCCTTTTTTTTTTTCCTTCTGGCTTGCTTCCTGTACGATGTTCTTGATGTCGTATCACAGGTCTTTAGGTCCTCTGTTCAATCTGTTCTTGAGAGGCTCTTGAAAGTCAGGGGCAATAAATGAGTCAAGGTTGGATTTGGGCTCGTGTGAAGTGGCTTTCATTTTCAGCTTAAGCCAGAACTTATATGTGAGCAACTGAGGGTCTGGTCCACAGTCAGTCCCTGGCCTCCTTGTGACTGGTGATATTGAGCTTCTCCTTTGCCTCTTCTCACAGGGGTAGTCCGTTTCATTTCTGTCTATTCCACCTGGAGACAGTCGTGTGCGTGACTAAGCTGCCCTCGAGAAGATGCTGACTCTTAATGAGTTTCTGAGACTGTCACTGTTGACCAGAGCAGGAAGCCTCGTCTTTCTCTCTCAGAGCTTCTGATGGTTTCAAACTGCCAACCATGTGCCAACGCTTAACCACGACACCACCAGGGCTCCTTTTTTTTTTTTTTTTGCGTTTTAATAGTTTATTTTTTTCTAGGCGAGAAAGGACTTAGTAAGACAGAATATCCTTCAAGCTGATTATAGGGTAGTTATAAAGTGGATTTTTGAAGAGGTTGAAGGGGGAAAAATAAACAAATTTTCTTTTGGGGGAGGCATCACTGCCCCCTGGTGGTGGGAGTAGGAGGCCCTGTCTTTGCTCCTGTGGAGCCACTGCTGAAATTGAACCTCCATCCCAGTGGGCTGCAGTCCCGCGCACAACCACTACGCCACCAGGGCTCAGCCCAACAAATTTTCTTATCATCATCGCATTTCACTATTTATATTGCTTAGTGATCGTAGATTACCTGATCAAAAACTCTTTCTGTGTACACTCTGGATACAGTTGCGGAGTGACTAGTGACTCGAGCTTGAAATTGTTTTGAAAGACTGTAGTAGAAAATAACATCTAGGCATGTGCTGAGGTTCATGAAAAGGGTGGGAAAGGCTCCCCAGGGGCTGTAACTATTTTCCTCCCCTCCCAGTAGTAAGAAAGCAAAACAGATGTGGAAAGGCATAAAGCAGACAAGCACTTGCACCACGAGAGTGATGATGATTCTTATAGATTTCCCCTTGACTTTTGATTTCAGCTTAGATGTCTTGCCATGAAGGAGACTATGAATAATGACCAAGGAGCACACCCAATCATGATGAACAGAGGAAGCAAGAAGAAAAATACCCATCGAGTGAAATTCAATATGTTAATGGCTTTCAAGTGTCAGGAATCTTTAGGCAGGTGGCTGACTTGGAGGCTTAATCTGGGTCCTCACATAAAAGTGGCAGAGAAACAGTGGTCCTCAGAGTCATAACCCAGGTTCCCACACATGCTAGCACAGCTTTACATGTGTTTTTTAGTTCTCTGGCGTATTTTGACTGCACAATGGCCATGTATCTGTCAGCACTAATAAAAGCAAGAAGCCAAAGAGCGATTCTGCGGTAAAATATTGTGAGCACACCAAGAATATGGCAGAAGTCCTCTCCTTGCGGCCATTTATCTTTTGCATAACAGAACATTCAGAAGGGTAAACTCAGTATGACTATTAAGTCCAAAGATGCCACATTCATTACATAGATCATTACAGTCGTTCTCTTCTTGGTGGTGCAACTGAAACCCCATAATGCAGTGACGTTAATGCATAATCTGATTATGAAGATACAGCTGTTGAGATGATGGCAGTAATTTTGTACTCCTCTGGGTGTGAGGCCCTAAAAGCAACAGGCTGCTCTTGAGGGTAAGAAGGAGTCATCTTATCTTCTCTTGATAGGCATGGTCTTAGAAACTCATGTCCATGATGAAGCTGTGGCAGAGATGACCCTTTTTCTATGTGTCCAGTTCTCTAAAAGAGGTATCCTTGAGAAGCTTGTGTTAAGTTAGCTCTTTCTACAGACAGTATCTTTACAAAATGCCAGATTACTTTTGTTTTAGCTTTAAAATGCTGTTTCTAATATGGCACCTGGTCAAGGAGAGGGTGGTGGTGCTTGTTCTGCCATTGTTAACGGCTCTGCCTCATTCAGGAAGTATTCAGAAATGTTTTCTTCTTTTTTACTTTACCCTGGATGTGGCTTTTCCGCTTTCACAAATGATGTGTTTATGAAATCATGTTTAGCATAAGCTCCCTTTGAAATAGTGGCATATATTTAAAAGAGTCATATAAAAAGGGGGGGAATTACTTCAATTTCTTAACTTTGATGCCACAGTCTACATTATCTATGGGAAATGATATTTCATGTTGAGTTAGGCAAAGTTCAAAGCCTACCTTCCCCACTACTTCTTCACTTTCTAAGCTGTGTGACTTTATTTTTGATCATTTTATCGGGGGCTCGTACAACTCATCACAATACAAACATACACACATTGTGTGTCAAGCACATGCATTTGTTGTCGTCATCATTCTCAAAACATTTGCTTTCTGTTTAAGCCCTTGGTATTAGCTCCTCATTTTTCCCCTTCCTCCCCACTACCCCCTCTCATGAACCCTTGATAATTTATAAATTATTATTATTATTATTATTATTATTATTTTGTCATATCGTGCACTGTCCAATATCTCCCTTCACTCACTTTCTTGTTGTCTGTGCCCCAGGGAGGAGGTTATATGTAGATCCTTATAATTGGTTCCCCCTTTCTATCCCACATTCCCTCCCCACATCCCAGTATCACCACTCTCACAACTGGTGCTGAAGGGATCATCTGTCCTGGACTCCCCATGTTTCCGGTTCCTCTCTGTACCAGTGTACTTCCTCTGATCTAGGTGAACTTGTAAGGTAAAATTGGGATTATGATAGTGGTGGGGAAGAAGCATTTGAGAACTAGAGGAAAGTTGCATGCTTCATTGTTGCTACACGGTACCCTGGCTGACTCATCTCCTCCCCGTGACCCTCTGTAAGGGGATGTCGCATTACCTGCATATGGGCTTTGAGTCCCCAATCTGTACTCCCCCTCATTTATAATGGTATAATTTTTCATTCTTTGATGCCTGATATCTGATCCCTTTGACACCTCAGGGTTACACAGACTGGTGTGCTTCTCCCATGTGGGTTCCGGTCTTCCTGAGCTAGATGATTGCTTGTTTACCTTCAAACCTTTAAGACCTCAGACGCTTTACCTTTTGATAGCCAGGCACCCTCAGCTTTCTTCACCACATTAGCTTATGCACACACTTGTCTTCAGCGATCATATCAGGAATGTGAGCACACAATGATAGGATTTTTTCTTCTTTGATGCCTGATAACAGATCCATTTGACACCCCGTGGTCACACAGACTGGTGTGCTTCTTCCATATGGGCCTTGTTTACTTTCAAGCCTTTAAGATCCCAGATGCTATAGTGTTTGATAGCCAGGCACCATCAGCTTTCTTCACCACTTTTGCTTATGCTCACATTTGTCATCAGTGATCGTGTTGGGAAGGTGAGCATCATAGAATGTCAATTTATTTTTTTTAAATAATTACCCTTTATTTTTATTTATTTATTTATTTATTTATTTATAGTGTGTGTGTGGGGGGGGGGCATCACTGCCTCTGGTCGTCCTGGGTGCTACCCAGTGCCGCTCCTGAGAGCTGCCGCTGGGTTTGAACCACCAAGCCCACGGGCTGCAGTTCCGCACTCAACCACTTACGCCACCGGGGCTCAGCCCTAGAATGTCAATTTAATAGAACAAAGTGTTCTTGCATTGAGTAAGGCACCAATGTCCATCTGCTGCCTTAATAATAAGTATATGCACGTAGATCTATTTCCCCATTATCATATATAAAAATATTTATCTATGCACATGCCTGTATTTAGACCTCTATAAATGCCCTTTGCCTCCTTTTTTTTTTTTTGGGGGGGGGGGCATCACTGCTGTCCGGTGGTGGGAGTAGGAGGCCCAGCCCCACTGCTGAAATTGAACCTCCGACCCAGTGGGCCACAGTCCCGCGCACAACCGCTGCGTCACCAGAGCTCAGCCCGCCTCCTATTTCTTTTCTCTATTTCCTTTTACTTTCCTCTTGTTCCACTATCATGCTAATTCCTTCATTTGGATTTCAGTAATTTCTCTCGGTCAAATTACCCTTGATCGGGCTGAGCCCTGGTGGCGTAAGTGGTTTGAGTGCGGAACTGCAGCCCGTGGGCTTGGCAGTTCAAATTCAGTGGCAGCTCTCAGGAGCAGCTCTGGGTAGCACCCACGACCACCAGAGGCAGTGATGCCCACCAAAACAAAAGAAAACAAAAATTACCCTTGATCAATCCCAACCAGGCCTCTCACATCCACCTTGCCACTGATTTTGGATCACTTGTTATTCCCTTGTCCCTGGTTGGTCAACACCACCTTCTTTCCCCCACCTCCTCCTCTCCCATGTCCCTCAGGAACCATTAGACCCATTGTTTTCTCCCTCAGACTGTTCATCCAGCCTATCTTATCTAGACAGACCTGCAGACATAATAATATGCAAAAAACACACATAAGACAAAAAATAAAAATTAAAAAACACACATAAGACATAGCAAGACGAAGAGACAAAAGAAAACAAAACAGAGAAAATATATAAATAAGTAAAGCAATAAAAAAGAATAATAAAAGAAAAACCTGTAAGTAGTTCAAGATCTGTTTGTTGACCTCTAGGAGTGTCCTCTGGTTGAGTCCGATGGGGTGGCATGTCCTGGGCCCAAAGTCTATCCATGGCAATCCCTCAGGACCTCCATGCTCCGTCCCCCCACCCCAGCCCTCCCGCACTGCTCTGCTGCACGCCCTTATTGTTTTGCCTTGGTGTGGTGAAGTCAGACCAGGTGCGATCCCGACCTTGTGTCCCCAGTGTTGTCCCCATAGGGCCTTGGGTCACCGAAGGACATCGTACTTCATAGTGGGGCCGGTCATATGGTCCTCTCTGTGCATTGGCTGCTTTGAGTGGAGATATCATCCTCAAGGCTTGGTGGGCCAGGATGCCCTCCACTCTCTTTCTCCCCCTTCATCTGTTTCTGTGTGCTCTGGTCAGACATGCCCCTCTCCTTGAGCTGCAGCTTCAGTGCTGCCCTCTGAAGTAAATTCTTCTGGGGGGAGGGGCAGCTGACCACGTAGTAGGGATTGGGACTGGGCCTTCAGACCCCTCCACTGGCTCCCGACTTCATGGCACCACACTGCATTCACCTCCTGGAATACCAGGCTTAAGTTTGGTCCCTCTTTCCCTGTGGAGATAGAAACAATACACTCCCCTTGCATAGGTTAGTGCCCTGTTCCCCGCCACACATTGATATCCTTCCCCCACCCCCATCCCTGCACCCTACTTTTTAGTTGGATATCATAGCAGGACTCCTTTTTCTATTGTTGAAAAAATTTGCAAAGAAGAAGTCTTAAGTAATTCTATCATTTGATCTCCAGTTCAGTTCTATCACCCAGACCTCCTTTTCTCCTTTTTTTAAAGACAGTTTTGTTAGCACTTCATCCACATGTCATACAATCCATTAATTCAATATCAAGAAGAGTTGAAAACTTGTCACCATATTCAATTCTAGAACATTTTCTTCTTCCTTGTACTCAGTCTTATTCCAGAGCCTTATCTTGCAACTCCCACTCCTTCCTTTTTGTTTCCAATGTTTGTCTTCCAATTCCCAATAATTAGTAATATAGCTTAATTGCGTGTCTGATTAACTTCAGACTGAAGATGCTGGTAACATTCTTCAATTTCTGCAACACTAATTGTAGAGGAAAGCATCTTTTAACAATCAAGGGGTCCATAGGCACAATTGTATGGCTATAATATATCAAGATTATAATAAAGTCATAGAAGTTAGGAGAGATGATAAAACAAAGGAGTCAGATATATGTTATGGTGGCATGCTCACCTCCGCCCCTCTTGGTAGTCCACGTGAAGGTAAGAGAAGACATAGGGAGTCTTTACTGTCTTGGTACATTTATAGACAGCCATAAGATATGCATATTCAGGAGTCACATACGTCGTCACAAGGTGGGTGGTGATCACGGTAAAGTCCCTGAGCTCACAGTGAGGAAACGCAATACCTGCATGGATACCAAATCAGGAGATGATAACAAGAAATGTCTGCTTCTATAGGGAGACAGAATCACCCATTTGCTCACTTTAAGCCAGCATAGCTGATAGGGGAGAAACTGTGGGAATGATACTTAAAGCAGGATAATGGACTTGGACTTTTTCTTTAATTTACCAAAGTGGTGTCTTTCCTACCATGGAATATTAGCTTTCCAAATTCCCTCTAAGTTAGGGAGTATTGTCCTGGTGATATTTCCCTCAGTGTTTTTTTCCCACAACTAGTTTTAGTGATTTGTGAATATATTTGAATAACGGTTTAATTAACTGGATTTCTTTGTATGTGGATAGAAAGAATGCTATCACTGATAGCATGGTACTTGAAGATAGAGGTTAAAATGTCCTTTTTGAGTGGTTGAGTGTGGGACTGCGGCCTGCAGGCTTGGCGGTTCAAATCCAACGGTAGTTCTCAGGAGCAGCACTGGGTAACTCCCACAACCACAAGAGGGCAGTGATGCCCCCAAAACAAACAATAATAATAAATTTTAAAACGTCCTTTTTGATGATGACTGCATCATTCCTCTTGAATCTGTCACTCCCAACACCGTAAATCACATGAAAGCCTGATTCAAAATGGCTAACGCCAGTCAATTTCACATCAATCTTTGTGTTCCATTTTATTTTCTATAACTTCAAATTCATTTTTATAATTCTAATTCATTTTTGTTTGTTTGCTTTTGTTTTTTGTGTTTGGGCATCACTGCCCTCTGGTGGTCGTGGGAGCTACCCAGCACTGCTCCTGAGAGCCGCCGCTGGATTTGAACCGCCAAGCCCGTGGGCCGCAGTCCCGCCCTCATCCACTTACTCCACGGGGGCTCAGCCCTCTAATTCATTTTTATAACTTCCAATTCATACTTCATACATTCCAAAAAGTTCCATGTATTAGGAGATCTTCACAGTGCTATCTTCTGCTATTGAGTCTTGTGTCCCATTGGTACGTGAAGGTGCAGAAGGTTTTACTCGCAAAGGCTTTGCTTCATCCCTGTCATGTGGTCCACTCTACTTGGCGACACCAGCTCCTCCTCAGTCATAGTTTGAGTGTCTTTCGACCTCACTCTCTCTGACAATGTTCTGCTAATCTTCCTGAGGTTTTTCGTATCTGACAATGTTTCGATGCTATCCCTAAGATTTTCAATGGCTCCTTCCTCTGGTGTGGACCGTCTATTCCGTCTTAGGAGGATGCGATTAGGCTGGACGCTTTACTGAACCCTGTTCACTTTGGGGGACCCTACCTCTTGTATTTGAACTATCGGTGCTATCCCTTCCAGCGCCACCCGCCCCCACAGTGTGATCAACTGACAGACATGCTGAGCCCCTACTCACATCAAACCTGAAAACCAGCAAGACACCCGCTCAGTGCCGTGCTGCTCGAGCAATGCCGTGAGAGTTGAGCCCACTGGCACAGGCAGTGTCAACCCATCTTCTTAAGGGCCTTTCTCTTTTTCACTGACTCTACTTTTTTTTGGGGGGGGGGGGAGGGGCCTTAGAAACGCATATGCCACATCAACTCTTTGTGCCTTGGTAACAAAGTTAACTAACATTTTGGGGGCTGAGCCCCGGTGGCGTAGTGGTTGTATGCGGGACTGCAGCCCACAGGGTTGACGGTTCAAATCCAGCAGCAGCTCTCCAGGAGCAAGGCTGGGCTTCCTACTCCCACCAGGGCAGTGATGCCACACACACACCCACACACACACACACACACACACACACCATTTTACTTTGAAAACATACATCATTCTTTTCTCTTTTTTCTTACTTTCATTGGGGGCTCTTACATCTCTTATCACAATCCATACCTTCATCCAGTGTGTCAAGCACAATTGCACGTGTCACCGTCATCATTTTCAAACAATTCTTTTCTCACTTGAGCTCCTGATATCAGCTCCCCATTTCGCCCCCCTCCCTCCCTTCCTCACAAACCCTTGACAAGCTATAGATTATTATTTTAATATCTCACACTGCCTTCCATCACCCCTCGCTCACATTTCTGGTATTCATAACCCTGGGAGGGGTTCTAATGGATCCTTGTGATCGATTCCCCCTTTCTCCCCCACCCTCCCCTACTCCTCCTCTGGTATTTCTTCTCTCCTTGTTGGCCCTGAGAGGTTTCTCTATCCTGGACTCCCTGTGCTGTGGGATCTTATCTGTAGCAGTGTGCATGCTCTCTGAACTCTATTTTACTGAGCACGATGTCCTTCTCCAGGGACTGGTCTCTCCTGACATGTCCAAAGTCCATGAGATGAACTCTCCCCATCCCTGCCTCTAAGGAACATTCTGGCCTTACTTCTTCAAAGCAGCTGCGTCTGCTCTTTGGGCAGTCAATGGTACTTTTTTTTTGTGGGCATCACTGCCCTCTGGTGAGAGTAGGAGGCCCAGCCTTGCTCTTAGAGAGCTGCTGCTGGAATTGAACCTCCGTTCCAGTGGGCCGCAGTCCCGCGCACAACCACTATGCCACCGGGGCTCAGCCCTACAGTTACTATTTCTATAGATTTACATATTCTGGGTCTCATATAAAGAAAAACACTTTAAAAAACAAGCAAACTAAATTAACAAGAAAAACAAAGTAAACCCTCAATCAAAGAGAAAATGAGAAATATTAACAACTAGAAATTTAAATAGATCATAAGGGAATCTTGATTTTCTTTCCAGTTTTTTATTATACAATAGTTCAATGCCTCAATCATATCACAGAGAATTGTACAATCACCCCCACATCAACTTTAGAGTATCCCCCTCTCCCTTGGTCAAATCGTCTTTAAGATGCGTTAAAGGTGACCACATCCTTTCTAGTGTTCCCTCCCCTTTCCCATCTTCATTAGCTACTCCCAACATCCCCTTTCCCACTCTCTCTCCACAACCACCCTCACCCCCCAGCCCCCCCCCCTCCGTGTTCCCTACAGCCCCTTGTATCCGTTATTATCATTTTGCATCCCCTTCTCCTGCGCTTCACAGCTGGGAGACCCAACAGAAAACAAAATTTCACTAAGGGTAAAAACATAATAGTATACATACAAAGATACTAATAATGCATAAAAAGGAAAAGACCCCCAACAATAATCAAAAAGGCAGGGAAGAAATTTCTGTCATGGAACCTGTAAGAGATACTTGCACCGAGAACAAATCCAGGTTGAGTCTACAGGATGGTTGACTGGCCAAGTGTTGGATCCCATGCAGCATAATCTCTGCCTGAGAGGAAGGCTGATGGAGACTCTTGCTGTGGCTAGAGTGGATCTGCCAGTGGCCCAGACTGAGCAGATACTCTGCAGATAGGTTGGGGGTTCTCACCATCCCCGATAGCCCTCGACAAATTGGGTGTTCATAATGTTTATGCTGATGCTTAAAAATTAAGAGTTTTGAAATTGCCATCTTTGGATCACACAAGCTGGTGTGCTTTTTCCATGTGGGTTTAGTTGACTCCTCCCTTAGATGGCTGTTTAGTTCAGTCAAGCCCTTCAGACCCAGATGATTCTGATTGGCAGCTGGGCACCACCTGCTTTCTTCACCACACTTGGCTGTAACACCCTTGTCTTCAGTGATCTTGTCCTGGAGGCAACTATGACACAGGGTCCTGATGTAGGAACTAATTGGTTCTTAAGTTGGAGCTTGGATTTAGTGTGATACCAAAACTCATTCCTGGATCTATGCCTTTTGTCTTTCTTCCCTTTTCTTCCTTCCTTCCTTTCTTCCTTCCTTCTTTTTTAATTTGCTGTAACTTGGGAGTCAATACATATGTCATATCCTTCCATAATTCAGCTATGTCAAACATAATTGTAGAATTCTTATATAACCATACACGTTTTCAAAACATACTTTTCCTTCCTGGACTTCATGGCATCACCTCCCTCTTATCTCCCCTCCCCCTCGGTAGTCCCCCTCCCCGACACCTCTCTTAAAGCTTCTCTTCCTGTAGGTGCAACATCCCTGGGTTTCACCTACCAAACAATAAAGTAACAAATTATACCGTTTCAAGAGGGTGCGCCCCAACGACGAGGCACCTCTGAGATACACTCTAGAAGATAACAGACTGGTCATCACAGGGTTGCCAGAATAATACGTGTCGTAATGCAACCAATGCGTGGATTCCTGTATAATCTTATTTATTGACCAACTTTCCCAGGCATAGGAGGCAATTGACAATTCCATGACTTGTGACATCCTTATTCCTCAACACTGTGAAGAGGCCTCGTGCAGCAGATGGTCCAATACAATAAGTCATTGGACTTGGAGAGCTGCTTTCATGAGCCTGGCTGTGCATCAAAGCAAAATGAAATCCTTGACAACATCGTTCTTTTCTCCGTTTTTCATCATCTCTTGATTTTGGGGGTGAGGATTTTTTGTTTCCCTTGCCCTGAGCCTCAATCCATACTGAACACTGTAGGAAACAGAAGGCTTCACACCCTCCTCACTTTCAGCAAGCAAGGCTGGGTCACCTGCATACCCCAGGTTATTGATCAGCCTTCCTTCATGCCTGATGCCACGATCTTCTTCATGTAGTCCAGCTTCCAAAATGAGTGTCTCAGCCTACAGATTGAAGAAGCACGCGAAAGGAGACAACCCCAGCAAACACCTCTCCTGATTCTAAACCCCGCGGTCTATTCTGTCTGACTCTTAGCAAGGCTCCAGGACAAAGTTGAGCTGCCCTTGGGAGTTTCCAAGGCTGTCAATTCTCACAGGAGTAGAAAGTCTTGTCTCCTGACGGGCAGCTGGTGGTTTTGATCTGCCGTCCAACGAAGCCACCAGGGTCGCTATGAATTGGAAACGACTCTGTGGCAATGAGGTGGCTTTGGTTTAAAAGACCAGCTTGTGGCGTATGCACAGGTTCCACACTGGACACACTGAAGTGTTCTGGGATTCCTCTTCTTCCCAATGTGATCCATAGTTTGCTCCAAGCCACAAAGTGGGGTAAATGCCTTTGCCTGGCCAGTAAAACACATCTTTCTGGGAGTCTCTGCTCTCGGCTAAGATTCATCTGATATCAACAAGGATATCCTTTATGCCACATGCTCCTCTGAACCCAGCTTGAATTTCTACTAGTTCCCTGTCAGTATACTGCTGCAACCCTTTCTGAATTAGCTTCAGGAATATTTTACTTGCATGTGATATTATGTTGTTCAATAAGTTCTGCATTCTATTGGATGGCTTTTCTTTGGAATGGGCACTGTGGCAGTTACCTAATCTGGTGTCAATTTGAGAATGAAAAGTGTAGGGGTGGAGTCTAGACTGTCGATCTGGAGATAGCCAATGAGACCTCTGAGTGGGCGTGGCTTTCTGCAGAATTCTGGGATATCCGGCCATATTTCCCCCTTGGGGTGAGAGTCTCACTACTCAGTGCCTTGGAGACACTCTGCTGACACAAGACACAAGGTTGACTCCCTGTGAGACACCCAGAGGAGAAGCCACACGGGCTTATCCTGATGGAACCAGAAGTCGGAAAAGCCGCACAGAGACTCCTGCCAGTGCTGAGATGCTTCTACCACCATGGATACACAAGACTGCATCCACTGGCCTATGATTTTTCTGGTGTCGCAGCATGTGCTTTGTGAGTCTGAAGAAGACTTATAGATTGGTATCGGACCTATGGGCTAATATCGGACTTATGACCTTACAGTGGACTGGGCTGGGATGTTTTCTCAATGTTCCATTGCTCTTGTATATCAATCTCTCCCTTCTATACATATGCGTGCTTATGAATTTGTTTCTCTAGTCTAGCCAGACTAACACAAGCATGAATGTGAATGTCCTCCAGGCAGGTGGCTGAGTAGCTGTCTTCTAAATTTCTTGGCATAGATGAATGAGTGCTTCTAGTGCTTTATCAGCTGGCTGAAACAGTTTCATGGGTATTCCAACAATTCCTGGACCCTTGCTTTCCACAAATGCCATTGGTGCAGATTGGACTTCTTCCTTCAATACCATCAATTCTTATGCATAGACTACTTCTTGAAGGAGTGGTTTTCATGTTGACCAATCTTCGGGGTACAGTGACTCTATCTTGCTTCAATCATTTTGATTTTATTTTTAGGTAAATAGCCAATGCTTTCATGGAGATCCAGATTCAGAGAAACATCTCTCATTGAAATTCATGGGAAAGTCTCTTCTTTATCCAACCCATGAACAGCAATGACAGTCACGTTTTGCCAGACCTTCGGCCTAGGTGCAGACATTCCTGTCGGTAGTCAAGGTCTCAGAGAGCCCTATGGACAGGTCAATCTGAGGACGGCAGTCACTGGGGTCCAGGTCAGTTAAGGCATCAAGGCGCGGGCACTCTATAATCAGTCACTTGTCAACATGTTGCCCATTCATCGGGAAGGTGAGACTGGTATGTCTGCATCAGGCTACTTCCCTTTCCCCAGTGTGGTCAATTTTTGTCATTAGTGCCTCATTCCTCTTAATACACTCAGGACATAACATGTTGTCTTCTATGTCTGGGATGGAGAAAAGGGAAGCAGGTAAGAGGAAGAGAGAGAAAAATCCTCCCGCGAGTGCTCGGGACCCACGTTTGATCAGTGGGGAACTGCGGGGGAACCCAGCCCTCGGTTTCTGCAGGGAGGATTTTGCCTCGGACCACACACCCTCTGCTGCCAAAGGCTGGTGGCAAAAAAAAAAAAAAAAAAAGCCTCAACTGAAGTGTGAAGGTGACATGAGTTCACAGCCTTAGGTTGACGTACTTTTGAGGAAATCCTTGGCCGGGTACCAGTGTGGCCTCCTGAGCTGGGGAGGCCACTTCAACAATCTTGGTGACTTCTGTCTCTGGAACTTCTCCTGTGTCCTTATCCTCAAGCCTTCTTTTCTTGATCTGGGCTGTTCCTTGGTTCCCTGCGGTGTGTCAGGGACGCCCTGTTTGGGGTCAGGGTAAACACACCACGGGAGTCTTAGATAAACTTCCACTTGCTGCCTATGGTTGCGCAAATTGACTGGCTGGCGCCGTTTCTACAAAGTACCCCTCTGTGCCTCGTGAACCTGAGGCAAAAGAGGTGGCGAAGGAAGTTTATTTGTGGTACGGCTTTGCCAGCACGCTCGCGTGGGCCTGTTCCCTTCTTTTATTTGCTCGTCCTGGGCTTCTTGGGTTTGACTCCCATTGGGGTCAGACTGCTTGCTCACTGGGGTGCTCTCCGTCAGATTCCTCGCTGTGATGGCGAAGCTACCCTCATCCGATTGGCTTTTGTCGCAATTCTTTCCCATTCCCACGGAACGGAAAGATGCCATTTCCAGGAACATGCAAGGAAAGGCTCAGTCAGCAACGCAAAAGATGCCTTAGTGCCCCCCTCTTAGGGTTTCTAGCTATTCCCTCTTTTTAAAAGAAGCTGTTACCCTAATAAGCTCCGGCTTGCTCCTTCCTTTTCAAGCCCTCCCCCCCCAAAAAAAAAAAATAAACAACATATTCCCCTACTCTGGAGTGAATTCCAACTCCTAACGACCCAACGAGTTTTCAAAGTTTAAATTTTTTTTTTTTACAAAAAGGGTTTTTTTGGCATCACTGCCCTGGGGGGAGTGGGAAGCCCACCCAGTCTTGCTCCTGGAGAGCTGCGGCTGGATTTGAACCATCAACCCTGTGGGCTGCAGTCCTGCACACAACCACTATGCCACCAGGGCTCAGCCCAAAGCTTCAATTTTTACTGTAGTCGACTACCTATGATTTTCCCTCTACAGCCATTTTTTTTAATGCTTATTGTATCATTCAGTATTTTACCAATGGAATCCTTCAATATTTCAGCTTACGCCTTGAATTTTCCTTCAGTTCTTCCAGCTTGAGATGAGCCTAAAGTGCTCTTCCTTGCTGACGTAGTCTACCTCAACTGCCCTTTGAGAACTTTTGATTCAGCTCTTTTACTTCAATATCTTGCTTTAGCTACTGTACTGGACATTTGCCTTAGTTACTGTACATTCAAGAACCTGTTTCAGGGTCTCTTCTGACATCCACTTTACTCTTTTCGTTGTTTCCTGTTTAATGACCATTTGCTTTCTTCAGATATAGTGCTCATCTCTAGCTCATCACTGTCTGTGGTACTTGCATAATCTGTTACCAACTTGGGAGTACTAAGAGTGAATGGGGGGCGCTGAGCCCCGGTGGCGTAGTGGTTGTTCGCGGGACTGCGGCCCACTGGGATGGAGGTTCAATTCCAGCTCCACAGGGGCAAAGGATGGGCCTCCTACTCCCACCACCAGGGCAGTGATGCCCTAAAAATAAATAAAATAAATTTTAAAAAAGAGTGAAGGGGTAGCGTCTAGCCTGTCAATCAGGTCAGAGTTTGATAACCTTATTTAGAGGCGCAAAGGAGATAAGTAGTTTGCTGCAGGCGGGGCACATATGCACTCACCGTGAGACATTTCTGCTGACATATGGAACTATCCTCGAACCCTGGAGCTGGAGGATCCACGAGGGGACCCCTACCAGCGTTGAGATGCTTCCACTACCACTGTATCCACAAGACTTTGCACCCACTGGCCTATGACCTTCCTGCATTCGGTGTCATTTCATGATTGTGCGAGTTTGAAGGGGAATTTATAGACTGGTAACCAACATATGGACTTGATCTGGACCGGGCTGGAATGTTTTCTCAACATACAATTGCTGTTTTATATAAAGCTCTTATACACATGAGTGCTTCTGAATTTCTCTAGTCAATCCTAACACAGTATCATTAGTATTGAATGTGTCAAATATGTTCCTGAGATGGTCTCAAAATTCAGGAAGGATATACTCAGGTCATATTTTGAATCTCATAGACTTATTTTCATTTTCTTCAGCTTCAACCTGAATTTGCATATGAGCAGTTGATTGATCTGCTCCACAGTCAGTCTCTGGCCATATTTTGATTGATGATATTGAGCTTCTCCAATGTCTCTTTCCACAAATGTAAACTCATCAAGTTGATGCTGTTTCATTATGACTCTATAGGCGAGGGGAAAACTGGCCCCTGTGAATTTGCAAGACTGTAACTCTTTACCAGAGTAAAAAACCCTAACTTTCTCCCTTCCACAAATGTCATAGATTTCATTTCTGTGCAACCCACTGAGCAGAGTTTATGTGTATAAGTTCTGATTTATGTTGTTGGGAGGGTGAGGGTGGGAAGAGTATTCCCAATGAAGTTGTTGCAAATTTCTGTCATGTGATCTTCTGCTTCGTTTCTATTCCCCAAGACCATATTTCCCAAGGACTGCTTCTTCCCAACTACCGTCATCTTTGTTTCTAACTTTTCCATTCTGATCACCAATTATAACAATCCATCTTGATTTGATCGATTTCAGACTGAAGTAATTGATAGGATCCACCAATGTCTTCATCACTGGCTTCAGTGGTAGGTGAGTAAATTTTAATAATAGTCGTGTCAACTGACCTTCCTTGTAGGTGTGTAGATATTATCCTATCACAGATAGTATTGTACTTCAAGGAAGATCTTAGAATGTCCTTTTTGATGATGATTGTGACATCATTCCTCCTGAATTTAACATTCTAGGTCTAGTAAGCCATATGATTGTTTCTTTGATTGAAAATGGCCTATACCAGTCCATTTCCGTTCACTAATGTCTAGGTTATTGATCTTAATGTATTGTTTCATTTTTCATTATGTCCAACTTTTCTAGATTCACACTTTGTACTTCCACATTCTATTAGTGGATGTTTGCCGGTGTTTCATTTTTTAAGTCGTGCTCCATCAGCAAATGAAGGTCCCTCAAGCTTTACTTTTTCCACTTCATTACAGTTGACTCTGCTTTGCAGAGGCAGTTCTTCCTACGTCATAGTTTGATTGTCTTAAAACATGAAGGGCAGGCTGAGCCGCGGTGGCGTAGTGGTTGAGTGCGGGACTGCAGGCCACTGGCTTGGCAGTTCAAATCCAGCAGCAGCTCCCCAGAAGCAAGGCTGGGCCTCCCACTCCCACCAGAGGGCAGTGATGCCCCCCCCAAAAAAAAAACATGAAGGGCTCATCTTCTGGCACAATATCTGACAATATTCACAAGGTTTTCAGCGGCTAATCCCTCAGAAATGGACAGTGTGTTCCTGTATTGCAATCTGTTCATAGTCTAGAAGTGCCACTGAAACCTGTTTACTAGGGTGACCCTCCTGGTATTTGAAGAACTGGTGACATACCTATGTTAGTCCAGGTAGACTAGAGGAACAAATTCTTAAACACACATATGGATATAAAGGAAAGGTTTATAAACAAGAGGTATGGAACATTGAGCAAGCATCCCAACCCAGTTCAGTCCAATGTCTTAAGTCCAATATTAGCCCATATGTCCGATACCAGTCTATAAAGTCTCCTTCTGATTCGTGTAATGACACCAGGACAATCACAGGCCAGTGGGTGCAAATCCTTGTATATCCAGCAGCAGTAGAAGCATCCCGGCACTGGCAGGGGTCTCCTCATGGCTCATTCCCAAGGCTCAGGATCCATCAGCAGTATCCATTGGCAGAAGCAGCATCTCAGCATTGGCAGGGGTCTCTCTGTGGTTTCCCTGGCACCAGAGGTCTGGTTCCATCAGGGCAAGCCCATGTAGCTCCTCCAGGTTCCAGGACTCAGGACCTATCAGCATGCCACCATCTTTCCTTGTTGGTAGACTGACTCCAAGAGACTGAGTCTATAGTCTCTCACCTCCACAGCGCAAGATGTCCCAGCATTCTCAGAGAAAGCCATGCCCACAAAGAGGACTCATTGGCTTTCTACAGACTGACAGACTAGACTCCACCCCTACACTCCCAATCATGAAATTGACACCAAAGTATATGACTGCCACAATATCTTTCAGCAAATTAACTATCAGTACTAGAAACTGCCTGGTAAGTGGATTCCATTCCACAGCATTCCAAAGCAGTGATCTGATTTGGACTTTTTTTTGTAGAAGCATGTTAGTCTGCCTGAGAGAGGTAAAAACCCAAGTGCAGACGGAGCGCAACGGAAAAACCCAATTCTGCATGTGGAGGTGGTAGACATCCTAGAAAGTGGTGGTTTCTAAGGCAAAGAAGAGAACGTTCGGGTCAACACCTGGCAGCAACGTTCTCATGTCGGAAGCTTGGAGGAGGCCCGTCTAAGTTGGCCTTGACCCTCAGCGGTCTTTTTGAGTGTGGTTTGTCTCATGAAGAGCTTTTTTAAGAAATCAAGCTGCTGGGCATAGACGAGGCTACTGTCAAAGCTACAGACAGAGTTTCATTTTCACCGAGTCAAAAGACCTCAGCAAGTCCACAGGCCTCCCACCTCCGGCTGCTTCCCACAGGACACTCCCAGGAAGGGCATTCACTCCGGCTGGCCCCCAAAATAACTATCCATACCATACTTAATAAAACTTTAACGGATTCACCCTATGATTATTAGCGAGACAATGTTCACAGAACCTTGGGATGTATCTGGTGTCTTAAAACGAGATGTCGATCTCAATCAATCAATCTTTTTCTTCTAAGTTCCCAGGGTTTTCTGCACTTACATTTTGAAAAATCCCTCTGCGCCATCTAAGGCGCTCTGTTCCTTCAAACAGAACTCCTTGCTATCACAACAGAGACTCATTTAGTCTGACGGTTGCCCGAAGTATCTTCTGCAAAGCGAAAGCCCGCTAAATATTTTTGAGAAAACTGTGGGCAGGTGAGCAGGCGTTGCCATGGGGTGAGGAAAGGGCACCAAGAAGAACAGGCAGAGAGTTGACGGTGCTTCCTGCGCGTCTCTAAAATGACAAGACCGGGAAGGGTGCAGTTGGACCTCAGGGTCAAGCCGGGGCGACACGTCGGACTACGCGCCGGGCCGCCAGGAAGGCTGCGGACTCCACACTCCAACAGGCTGCAAAGTGAAAGGGGGCGGAAGGGAGGAGGGGGCGCGACGGCAACACGCATGCGCGAGCGCAGCCTCCGTCCCTGCGGCGTGCCGGCGTGCGCGCGCCCGAAGGGCCGGAGCGGAAATGGCGCCGCGGGGCCGCGCGTCCGGGCGGCGAGCGGAAGTGGGTGTGAGAGCGGAAGTGGCCGGCCAGAGCCGGGGGCTGGGCGGGGACCGGGCTTGTCGGTGAGGCGGCGGCGGCGGCGGCGGCGGCTCGGCAGGCGGGTTCAGGCTTCGGGGGCCAGGTCGGTGGGGCGGGCGGGTGTCTCGACTGTGAGTCGCGCGCGTGGGCCGGCGCGCGTGTCTTCCCCTTCCCCTCTCCCGGCCCCTCTCCCCCGTCCCTACCTACTACCCCACCCAGCCCCCCTCCTCCAGGGGCAGCAGGGCCGCTCCCTCCGTCCTCCCCTGCCTTGCCCACCCTCACCCGCCCTCGTTTCTCCTTCCCCTGCCCGGGGCAGCCGCCGCCATGATCCTGCTGGAGGTGAACAACCGCATCATCGAAGAGACGCTGGCGCTCAAGTTCGAGAACGCGGCCGCCGGGTGAGCGCGCGCCGGGGGCCGGGAGGGTGGCCGCGGCGGCCCCCCCCGCCGATGCCCCGTCTCCCCCCGGGTCTCCACACCTGGTGGCGAGAGGTGGGGGGCCTGGCGGGGGTGGGGGCCGGCCTGGCGGGGGAGACGTGGAGGCGCCTGGGCGCGGTGGGGTGAGGGGCAGAGATGCGTGGGGCGAGGCTCTGAGGGATGCGGAAGCGGCGAGCGGACCCGAGTGCGCGTGCCAGAGGGAGACCTGTGGGGCCCGAGGGCAGCCGGGGCCCGACCTCGCTGGACGCTTCTTGGCCCTCCGGAGCCCGGAGGGGATCCCGTCCCTCTGACGTCCCCGGCATTGTTCGGAACCCGAAGGGAAGCCCCTCCGGGGTTGGGCTGGCAGGAGTTTTCAGGGATTCCCCCGGACCGAAGATGCCGGCCTGGACCCCCATCGGCGTCCGTTCTCCCCACCCCGCCTCCTTCCCGAAGGAGCCAGAGGGAAGACTGGAAGCACGGGCTTCTTTCCCTCCGCCTCTGTCTCTCCAGTCAGGCGCTGGCTTGAAACCCGGAAAACGTGGTCTCTTCTGGTTTCCTCCCCCACCCCGACTGGGAGAAGAAACTGGTCTTTTGGGTCCAGCTTTCTTAAGCAGAGCTCACAGCCCCACCCTCCACACCCAGGCCTTATCTGTCTCCTGAGATTCTTATGCTCCCTTCCCAAGGCTTCTACCCAGTTGTCTGTCTTCTCAATTCCTGTACAAGACCCCCCAACCTGTCTTGGGGCACGTTTCAGGACCTCCTGGCTCTGGAAAGTTCTCTGAGAGCCTTGTTAGCCATGGGCATAGAAGACTTTTGCCCAGGCAGTCTTCTCGGTTGAAGACAAGCAGGCCCGTCTCCCAGATCTTCATGTGCTTTTCTAACATAATATTTAAAACTTAAGGCCCAGGACTTGGCTTTAAACCTTCTACTTCCTGGTGGTCTGTGGCCAGGCTCTCTGCCATATTTCCTCATTTGTGAAAATGGGGCTTCACATCTGGGTTTAGAGTGAGGAACTAGGGGCAACGTGGGAAGTAGTCAGAGGAAAGTAAATGCTTGGCGATCCACAGATATGGGAGGATTGGTGGAGGGGAAACCCTAAGTGAGCATAATGCACTTGTGGCTTGGAGGCAGTTGAGAGAGTTCTTCCAACCCAAGGCTTAAATTGAATATATTGTGTGTTCGGTCGTTCTTACTGTGATCCCACAGATTTTATCTGTAAAGTATGGCATGCAGAAAATAGTGCCGTTTCCTGCCAGGGACTTGCAGTTGCTTGTATTTTAGGCTAACTTGCTGCTTCTCTTCAGTCTCCCCGACCATTTCCTTTGCATGTAAAATAATTCAAGTGAATCAGCCCAGGGTCTTTTTGAGAGGTTACTGGGTACTTTTTTTTTTTTTTTTAAAGCAGGGTAGCACTTAGGAGGAAGTTGAGCTCACTTCTGCATTTTCACAACTGAGCTGAGTGCAGTTTCAAGTCCAGACTAGCAAAGAATGAGGCCGAAGTGGTTCTAAGCAGATCCAAGGGAGAATCGGGGATGTGTGTCCAAGTAGGAGCCTGTCTCATCTGTAGGAGTGTTGGTGCACGTCTATTTATGTACTGATCATTGAAAGGCCCCTGAGTAGGACTCCCTGCCCAGAAAGTGCAACTGTTGGAGGAGAGTGAATTAAAACAGGCCCTCAGACCAGAGAAGCACCCATGAGAACTTCCAGAACATTTGCTGAACAGAGAGGGGCATTATACTGACATTTCCTCCAGGGAAGAGGGGTAGCTTTAGCTTGCATTCTGGCCTAACTTCCCCTTCGTGAGTTTCAAAAGGTGGGCATGAACGTGGTGTGCTGAAAAGCACCTGGGAAATCATTTGGAACCGGCCCTGAGACCCGGCCTGGTGAGGCGGGGCTTTTCTGGGATTGCGAATACTCCGGGCCCAGCAGAAAGAAACCAGTTTTCCATTCAGGTGTCCGTTTCCGGGCGTACCAGTCAGGTGAGGTCGCAGCTAAACAGTTAAATATTTGTCACGGCACAGCCCTCCACCAGAACTTCGAGCAGAGGATGACTAGTGTGGTAATCATAAATATTTATGGCACACTCGTGGCACGATAGTTATGTGTTGAGCTGCTTAAAGGGAAGGTCGGCAACTCTTGCAGGAACGAGCCTGGCTTTGGTTTTTGCCGGCACCAGGCAGGGTTCCTATTGGCAAAGTTAACTTGAACCCAGCGGGGTGTGATGTATTGGGGTGGGAGATAGAGGGAGGCATTGGAGAAAGTGGCTGTGGAGGAGGAAGCCGGCTGAGCCTGAGAGGCACTGCCCAGTGACTGCTGGGAGAGGTCAGCTCCACCCTGCAGTCTGTAGAATTTAGCTCAGCAGATCCGGTCGGGAGAGTCTGGTTCAGAGTCGTCCTTTCCAGAACGACTCTTCCAGCTCAGTGCCGGCCAGTATGCTAGCCACTATCACATGTGGCTATTTAAGTCTGAATAAGAACGGATGGAAATGTGATGGGTTTCCAGTGGGGTTCCACTCCAGTCACACAAACTGTCTAGGGCTCGGCGGCCACGTGTGGCTGCTGTCTTGGCCAGTGCTGGTGGGGAAGATGCCCGTGGCTGCTTGAAAGTCTGGCGGCTGGGCGGACAGCGGCCCGCTTCTAGCTGCTGGAAAGATCGCCTGACAGCAGCTCGGTGACGAATCTTGTGGGACATGCAGAAGAATGCACTTGTGTTTGTTTTCCTTCTGGGGTGGATCTTTTTTCTTGCCCTTTTTTTTGGAATGCTGTCTCTCTCTAGCTTCGCCTACTCAGCTCTGGGTGCTGTGACCTCCCCTTAAAAGTCTTGACTCCCCCTGGTAGAGCCGTTTCGTTTGGAGGCAGTCCAGGCAATGTAGGAGAAGGGTTCCAAGCACATTGCCTTTTTTCCCCTGCCGTACAGCTGGGAAAATGGCATATCACTGACCCCATAGCCGTACAAGCTGATCGGTCCTGGTAAATTGCCTTCCCAGGATGTGAGCAGTATGCGAGGGGGCGGGGGGGGGGGGGGCACGACACATTGAGACTGGCAATAACCCCCTGCTCATGCCTCAGCCACGCAGGGCTTTCTCCTTTAAGATTTCATAACCCAGCCCCCGGTGAAAGTCAAGGAAGCGAAGTCTTTTGTGACGAGGTACACCCCCCGAGAACCTTTTCAGCCGCAGCCCGTCCGTGTAGCTCAGAGGCTGGAGTTCAAATTTGAGGAAATGCTGTCAGATGAAAATTACTGTTGATTTGCAGTGCATGCTGGCTTCTTGCCACCCCCCGTGCAGATTGTGGGGCGCTGAGGCTCGGTGAGGGGGAGTGAAGCTCAGTCAGCCAGCAGTGCCAGTTGGGGTGGGCGAGGACTGTGGGAGGAGAAATTTGAACAAGGAATAAATTAAATCTTGCCGATACCCTGTTCTCATTCCCCAAAATACTGCACATGTCCTCAGAGAGACAGTCTGCTTGGAAGTGATTTGGAACTAGGACATTTCGCCCCCCAGTGTTTCAGAAGTGAGTGGCCGGCCCACTGAGGTCTGGTGGATATTTTTACGGATCCTTAGGGTTTCACACCGCTGCCTGCCCTGTGGCCTTGCTACCACCCCTGCTCTCGCCGAGATGAACGCTAGCTTCTTGAGGGCAGGGACTCTCCGAGCCTGCCGCTTTTCTGGCCTTGTGTAAATCAGCTTTCCATTCTCCTTGGCCTCCATATTTTGAGATACAGCTTAGAAGAGAGGGCACCACCTGTTATATCGATTGAGGTCCTTTTTGTGTACATTGCTCAGGAAGGGTGATGGGGGCCTTGTAAAGGATCTAAAGGAGATTGATCTGAAATTTGTATGGTGAGACGAATTCAATCATTTCTCTAGTCCCACTCAGGGTGGAATAACCAAAAGAGGGAATTGGATCCTAGGATGCATTCGGCAGTGAAAAGTCTGAAGGCCTTAATGAGAAAAGATGCATTGTCAGGACCCTCAGTATTGACTGGTAAATGACCTTCCAGAAGCTTCCTCAGAAGTAAAGGGCAGAAAGCCATTTTTTCTCCCAGGATTTTCAGACTAGCCTCTGAATGAACCAAATGCATCTGAAGGTCTTAGTAGATTTTATAGTATCTTGGTCTGTTCAGGCCACAGCTCATAAGAAACCAACCCCCACCCCCGTTCCCGTTCTGGTGGTCGAGACAGTACAGCAGTCTGACAACTCCTAGGGACTTGTGTTTCTCCTCAGACTACTAACCCAGCCCCTGCTTCGGGGAGCTGCCACAGACCCAGACCTCTCCCAGCCACAGACACACAGTGTGGCCGCCTCCAGCTCCCTCAGAAGAGGTACAGCAAGGCTATGCCCCGCCCTCTGTGACCCAGGCCCTGCGCCGCCCGCCTTACGGTGGGCGCTTTCAGTGTGTCTCAGCGTGCGTAGCTCCCAGTCAAGAAAGAGAGCGTTAGACTTCCGGAGCAGCTGAGCAGGGGGTCCACCTTTATTGGCCTGTTCGGTGCCATCAATCCGCTCTGCCTCAGAAGGACCCCACGTGAACTGCCCCCAGAGGCGTGGCCCGGCTGTGGTGCTTGGAGAAGTAGATCCCCAGGCGGGTCTGAACCACGGCTAAGTTCGAACTTGTGGTTCCAAGTTCATCCCTTACCCGCTGCGCCACCAAGGTACCTATTTATTGAGAAGCTACTTGCTGTGTGGGGCAAGAGCCCGGCCGCGCTGGGCGTCAAGCTGCTCTCCAGAGAAAGGTGAGGCTGTCTGCTCCTCGGAGGACAGAGGCCCATGAGTCAGCTGGCCCCCAGGACGGTGGGCTGGGCCGGCTTAGGTCGCACTGGCGATCCCTGACCCCCTCCGTGCTGAGACGCTCGCAGAACACGGTGACGTGTGTATGACACATCAGGACAAGTAATCCTGCTGCCCTCAAGGCTAGTGGTGTGATCTCAACTATCTGTAACTTGGAAGAAACGCTGGTTCGGAAATGGTGTATGCAAGGGGGCTTCAAAAAGACTGGGAAAAGTTCGCTACCTGCCATTTTCTACAACCTATTTGCGGTTCCTTCCTATCATTCTTGCCTTCCCAACCACATCTTCAGTAGGGGGTTTCCCAGAAGAGAAACTGAAAGCCTGGGTACATATGAGTAACAATTGAGGGGCTAACTCTAAAGGTGGAGGAGCCTGTCTGCTGTGTTGTTTAGTTTTATTTCGTTTTTCCCTGCGACAAAACTCACCCCTGCAGCGTTAGCTGATGGTAGAATGGTAAATAGCGCAGCCTCGGGTCTGTTGGGTCGCCGTGGTCCACTTGCTCTGGACCATCTTCACTCCCCTGCATGTGATGACTGGCCAGCACTCGGTCTTGGAGTTGAGAGGCGATCCGTGGTGGGAGATTGCAGTCGGCAGCTTAGTGCCCGGGACACCTTGGCTCAAAGGCTCAGAGTTCCTGGACCTTGAGTCCTGAAGTTGCCCCTTCGGCTGAATACGCGTCTCAGCAGTTTTCTCCCTCCTCTCCAGCCTCTGGTGCAGCCGTAAATAGTAAACTAAAATATTAATGATGGGTTTGGGACAAATATTCCAAAGGTAGCAGGCCACTTAGTATCTGTCTCCAGGACTTCTCCCCTGGGAAGCTGTACTCCGGGAACTTTGTGGCCTAGAGAAATGCCACCTTCTGGGAACTCGAGGCATGTCTGCAGTTTGGGTTCCCAGCCTAAAGTTAGGTGCAGTTTCCGTCTCTCCGATCTGGTGATGAAGTGGGACAGAGCGGGGCTTCAGCCTTTGCACTGCTGCAGTCAACACCTAGAGTAAGGACACTGAGCCGTGGGGGAGAGCCTTCTGAAGCCTCTGCCCTGCCTCCTCGCTCAGCCAGCCTGGGTTCAGTGCTCCCTCCTGTCGAGCCACTCCTCCTCAGTCTCTTCGTTGAGATGGGCCGCAGATGGGTATGCTGGCTGCTTCTTGGTGGTTGGGCTCTGGACGTGAGGAATGGGTTTTAGCCATTTCTGGTCACAGTTTGGAAGTGACAGCCCAGAAGCAATTTAATGTTTTTCTTTTTCAACCGAAAGTTTGCAGACCAGATCATTTGTTTTTCATCCAACAGTTTATGCACGTTCTTTATGAATACATCCATTTCAACCCCCTCGGGGGACCATCGCTTCTCCCACTTCCTCCCAGAGTTTGCTGTCTCCGACTTTTTGGATGGCAGAGGATAGCTTATTTGAGCACCAACTGCAGTGAGTCCCCTCCAGGCAGAGAGGATGACTCAGAGCCGTTGGGGTCCCCATGACCCTGGTCTCTAATCTTGAGTTTCATGCCACATTTTTCTCCTCCACTGTCCAGGACCACCTCGTGGGGTCCCTTTCAGGACGGTCAGTTAGCGGCACCATCCAGGTTTGACCTCAGAGTTGTGGAGACTGGTGTTTTCCTGGCCTGTCATTGGACTAATTGTTCCACGTGGCTTGTGATTGTCACCCACTTCTGTCCTCCAGATGGGGAGAAACCAATATTTACACCTTCGAGAGCCGCTTTGCAATTTGCCTTTTCCATTCGGTGTGTCCAGTGCATCCTGCCCTCACTGCCTCCTCATAAACCCCCTTATTGCTTCCATTCTTAGAGACTCGGCACACTGTGCCTAGTCACAGCTGGGCAGCTTCGAAGAAGCGGCGTGGAGCTGTATGTGGGAGCCACCTCGGGGGGTTGTTTAGCAGGACTGACATATGCTTAATAGAAGTCAACTTCCTCGAAGAGTCATAGTTAGCCTCCGCATCAGCTTGTTAAGAGCCTTAAGCCCTGGATGTATTCCGTTATTTCCTAGCAACCCCGGAAGGCAGCGCAGCCTCAGTGGGTTTTACAGGTGCGGGAGCAGAGACGGGGCAGAAACGTGTTCTTGATTGTGAGGATGGAAGCAGGTCGGGCAGGAATAAATGTGAGCGGGTGGCATCGGGCCGCTTATCGCTAGCTAGAGTGCCTTCATTTCCTGCCATTGGGGTTGAGGCAGCGGCAGCGGCTTGTGGCCGTTGCTGTGTATGCTGGGTCATGTGTTGTGGCCTCCAGGTCTTCACTTGGCAGCATTTAAAGGAAGTTGGAGTAGCAGCTAAGCTGGGAGTTAACACGGAAAGCATAAGCGCCCATGCCTTCCAGGATGCCCTCCTGTGGAATCTTCAACAGTTGTGTGACAGAGCAGGGAGGGTTGTATCCTCCCATCTCATAAATGCACACACGAGAAAACAAAGGTGGAAGGGTGTTCATTTGCTCCAAAACATGACCCTCATTAAAAAATCGGAGCAGGTCTTGACTATTCTCCTTTCATGCTCCGCTTTCTACGCAAGTGCTGAGCTGGAGTTAACCCAACCCCCAACTGGGCCAGCACCAGCCCAGGCCCTTCAGGAAAGAGAGTGGCATACAGAGAACCAGAATGATGAGGGGTGGGGAGGTGGGACTTAGAGGTGGACAGACTGTCCAAAACTGGGAAGGAGAACTTGCTGCCGAGTCTTAGGGTCGGAACTCATCCTTTTACTTTTAAGCAAATTAAACCCATTTTACGTTGGGGGGGGGGGGGGGG
>PVJH01021164.1:0-39215 GCA_004026705.1 Nesogale talazaci
CCTTGGGAGGTCTTGAGCAGAGGCTGAAGTGGTGGAAGTGATCCCCCAGGTGGCCTGGGGAGCATAAAACCGCAGGGGCAAGTGTGGCAACAGGTGGCCGCACTGAGGTCATCGTGACAGTCGTGTTAACCCCGAGGAAGAAGGAAGGAAGGAGGCAGCCTCCTTAGAACAAGCTCCCACGTCCCCCACCTCCCTGGACAACCGCACATCCACGGCTCCGTCACGGGAGGGGTCAGGGAGGTGGTTTCTTCCTGGGTACCTTCATTCCTTCCTCTCCCTCCCTTCTTTCTCTCTCATCTACTCTCCCAACCTCCTCTCTGCCCTCGCTGCCTCACCCCCTCCCCCAGCAGATCCCTCCCCGGGACTCCTTCAGTCCAGCCCTTTCCCCTCCACCACACCTGGAGGCCAGTCGAGGTGATCGAGTTCTCCAGTCACGCCAATTGCTTTCCCATTGCTCAAACCCTCCAGCCCTGGGAGGGATTCCAGGATTCTGCAACACACTGTCTCTGGTCCCCAGATTCACCCTCCATCTCCCCAGGCTGCCCAGCTCCTCCGAGAAGCCACCAGCGTCCTACTGGGGCCCGGCACAAAGTGTTTTGGTCTTCACGTCGACTGTGGGTCCCCAGGTTAGAGGCGAGACAAGTGCGAAGCATCCAAGAGAAGGGACTGGTCCCTGATCCACGTGGGAATCACCCCGTCTCCACGTGTAAGGCAGGCCCCCTCTGGAGAGTCCTGGGGCTCATGTGGCCACAAATGTGTGCAACCGGAGTTCCGCCGGCTTCCCACAGGAGAGAGGTGTGGTTACCCAATAAGCCAGGGCAGTAGGTGTTTAGGAAATCCACAACACAGGGGCACACATTGTCCGAAGCAAAGACCCCTGGGTGCCAAGCAGGTAGGGGAAGGGGCAGGACACCACACCAGTCAGACGGCACTTTATAAACACTGAGCATGAAAACACTGACATTCCCTTACCAAGTGCTCTGTCTGGATTTGCCTTCCAGACCCACGGGTCATCATCATGTCACTTTCAGTTCTCTCTCTCAATCCTTATAAAACAGCATGTCAGAAACACGATAGTCACATGGTTTGTGGCATATCTGGTCTGGGGCAAAGACAAGCCAGATGTGCTTGCACATTGCACAAACTCCCCCGTGTGCATGCGTCATGCTCCTGCGATCACTCGCGCCCTCAGCCCTACAAGAACCAGCTGTACTTGCATGGACCATGAGGACACAGTATCCAGGGGCATCAAGGGGGTGCACTTGCTGTTGAGTCCTTATTCCAAGACGGAAAACACTCATGGAGATGGCGAAGGGCCCACCGACAAGTCTTTTGGCTGTTGAAATGAAATCATTTCTTCCCTCTAGCTTTCGTGCTTCCTTCCCCCCTCTATCATGATCTCAATTCTACTTTACAAATCACACTGCTACAGATCAGAGCCCGCCACACAGGGGATCCAGGAAAGAGAAAGCCCTCAGGGCGAACAAGGACGGTAGAGATACCAGGAGGATTAGGGGAGGGTGTGGGGGAGAATCGATCACAAAGATAAACCTATAATCCCCTCCCAGGGGGATGAGCAATGAAAAAGTGGGCGAGGGGCAATGGAAGGTGACATAAGATATGAAAACAGTAATCTATAACTTACCAAGGGTTTGTGGGGGAAGGAGGGAGAGGGAGGGGAGGATAGAAATGGGAAACTGATAGGGGATGAAGTAGGAAAAGAATGCTTTGAAAACGATGGCAGCATATGTGCAGATGTGCTTGACACAATGGATGAATATATGGATTGTGGTAAGAAATGTAAGAGCCCCCAATAAAAGTATTTAATAAAATAAATAAATAAAATAACAATAAAAGGAGAGAAATCTTTTCTTACTGCCTTATAAACATTGCTTCTCTTTTACGTCCTCAGATCTGTATGTCTTCCATGTTTCTTGCTTTTTTTTTCCACTTAAAACTTTTCAAACATAAATTTTTGTGTGACAGTCCAAATTGAACTTCAAACTTCATTTATGAACTTTCACTGGCTTTATAAATTATATTTCTTCTCCGTGGTCCAATTTGATGTGTTACAGCAGGACCACATTTAAAAAGTGGCAGGATTTTACATCCTGATGAAGCAAAAGCTGGCAAAGATTGCAAAAATGAATGTCCTTTCTTTAAAGCAGTGGTTCTCAACATTCTGACTGCTGCGACCCTTTAATATAGTTCCTCATGTTGCGGTGACCCCCCCACCAGCCATAAAATGATTCTTGTTGCTACTTCATCACTGTCATTTTGCTACTGTGATGAATCGACTGACCCCTGCAAAAGGGTTGTTGGACTCCCAAAGGGGTCACAACCCACAGGTTGAGAAGCTCTGCTTTAAAACATTTCATTGTGAGTTAAGTTTTACAGATCAGCAGTCTCACATTCAATGACAAATCCCCTTTCATCTCATCCTTTGCAAACTCCTCCACGAACTCTCTCTCATCCCACCTCCTCTCTGTGTTTCTTGTCTCTATTCCTCCTTCTTTCCTAACTTCTAAACTTGGTCCTTGAATAAATGCTGCCCCTTTGATCCCACATGGATAGTTATGCTAAGGTGTGGGCCTTTCACTAGTAACTGTGCGCTCTTTGTACGCTTGTCTGTTGTTTGTCTGAAAATGAAGCCACAGCCATGAGCTCCCTGTCAGATCTGAAGGATGAACAAGGAACACAGTTTCAGGGACTTCAACAGTTTCTCTCCGACTAGCAAGTCTGGTCACTGTCATGACCTTGAATTTGGTTCCACTCTGTTTTCTCACACCATCCAGGAATTTCTAGTGCGATCCCTTTCAAAGGAGTTGGTGGTGGTGGTCGGGCACCATCCAGTTCTTTTGGCCTTAGGGGTTGAGGAAACTGATGTTCGGGTGATGCGTGAGTCCACTGGACTGATTGCTTTCATGTGTCTTTGATACTTACCACTCTTCTTCAGACAGGGAGAAACAACAATTGCACCTTAGATGGCCACGTTGGAGTTCTTAAGATGCCGATAACTCCCCGCTAAAGACATTCCTGTTGAGAAGGCACACCGAGTGACACTGATGGAGCCAGAGCCCTGGAGCTGGAGGAGCCACAGGGAGACCCAAGCTAGCTCTGAGATGCTTCTATTGCCACTGGACTCACAAGACTTTCCGCACACTGGCCTGTGACCTCCCTGCATTTGACATCATCGCAGGTGTTGCATGAATCTGAGATTTAGAGATTGGTATCAGACATATGGACTAATATTGGACTTAAGAGACTTGATCTGGACTGGGCTGTTTTCTTAATATACAATTAGTCTTTGATATAAAGCTTTCCTTTATACACGAGTGTCTGTGTATTTGCTTCTCTAGTCAACCCAGGCGAACACATGAGGCGATTGAAAATACCATGGTTTTTACCAAATCAAACACCATGTTTTAGGTCCAGTGCATCTCAGTGGTCCAAGAGCTATCCGTGTTCTTTAACACTTTAGGGAGAGCCTGGGCAGAAGATTTTCTCAGTTTTGAGTTTCTTGGCTATTATTTTCACATGTGTTGATTGTGAATCCAAGCAAAACAAAATCCTTGACGATTTCAACCTTTTCCTCGCTTATCAGGATGTTGCCTGTCGGTCCAATTGTGAGAATTTTTGTTTCCTTGTTAAAGACATGTACTTGGCGTCATTGATCAGACTGCCCTAGACAGACCCAAACCTCCCCCAAACAGACCACAGAAACATGAAAGCCCTTTCTTGGAATGCCTTACACTTTCATGGAACAGAAACTAAAACAACGTGTCACAAATATAATCCGCAAGTTCTTTTGCCCAAACACCCAAGTTTTGTGTCAAGCTCCAAGTCCTCTTTGCTTGATCATCTCACCTGCATACCGCAGGTTGTTAATGAGCTTTTTCTTTTCTTTTCTTTTTTTTAATGAGCTTTCTTTCAAGATCCATGCCACATTCTTCTTCACAGAGCCCGGCTTCTCTGAGGACTCGTCAGCATATCATCTCAGTAAGTACGGTGAAAGGGTACAACCAAGACACATCTTTCCTGATCTTATACAATGCAGTACCCCGTTGTTCTGTTTGGATGTCTGTCTCTTGGCCCATACAGATTGCCCCCGAGCACAGTGGAGTATTCCGGAGTCCCCGTGCTTCACAATCCTAGCTGTAGTGCTTTATGAGCCACACAATCAAATGATTCACATTGCCACCCCGTAGTTGATGGAACTTCTTCCTAATATTCTCTGCTTTCAGCCCCAATCTGTCTGATGCCAGCAATGATAACTCTCAGATCCACCCCTTTCTGAGTAAGGTTTGAATGTCTGACTGCTCCCTCTGTCCTGCCGCGACCGCTTTTCCACTTTCTTCGGGAAAACTTTACGTGCGTGTGATCTTAATGTATGGTTCCACCGTTTCCGCATTCCATTGGCTCACCGTCTTTGGAATGGGCGCCCATGGACCTCTTCTAGTTGGTTGTCAGGCAAGTGTCTTCCAAATTTCTTGGCATGGACTAGTGCATGCTCCCATCACTATGCCAATTGGTTGAAACATTTTATTGGCATTCCATCGGCTCCTTGGGTCTTATTTTTTAGGAATGCCTTCTTTCTTCAAGATATTGGTTCTTGATCACACGCCACCTCTTGAAATCAATGAACATCGAACGATACTTCTTGCACCGTCACTCTGTGTAGTCTTGCTATCGTCTTTGAGGCTTCCTTTGTTCCTTCGGTTCTTTCCACTTGAGATATGCTGAAGCTGTTCTTCCCTGAAGATTTTTTTTCCCTAATTTTAGTTTTTTGCACCTGTCATTATAATGTCTTGCTTCGTCTCCTCGAGTTGTGCTTTGAAAGTTTCTGTTCAGCTTCTTTACTTCCTCATTTCTCCCATTTGCTGTAGCTCTTCTCCCTTCAAGAGCAGTGTCAAAGTCTCCTCGGATATCCACTTTGAACTTTCCTTTATCTCTTTCTTAATGGCCTTTTTGCTGTCTTCCATATGTCCTTTGGGATGTACAGCATGCCATTCATGTTCAATCAACCTAATCTGCTTTTTTCGGTGGTCTTCAGATTCAAGTAGGACACACTCAAGGTAAATGCAGAGACGGTGAAGTATGTAATGCGGTTCTTCTAGCTAAAGCGTCCGCCATCAAATGAACTCGTCTGGTAAGGGATATGTGGATAGGATTCACCCGTGAGTCATGGGGAACAGGTTTCCTTGTAACACCTTCCTGCTGCATCTAGAATGAGCCCTTTGAAAATCAGCAAGAGCAGGAATGGAGCTTGTTCTCTGCACCTGAGATCTCTGAGCAGTGACCCTCCTGGGTCCGGAAGACAGCTAGACTAGCCATGCAGCAGCAGCAGAACCAGAACGTGGAACAGAGTGATGGACTTACGGAACCATGGGGCAAGTAAGACGAAGTGCTTTGGTGCAGGCGGCTGGCTTTCAGAGTGGGGTGTCTCTGGGCACGGAACTTGGGAAGTTGAGTTTGCTGACCCTCTATGTGGAGTGGGTTGTCTCAGGAGACTTCATTGAGGGAGCCGGGTTTGCTGGATGCCTTTGGAACCCAGTAGAGTGCTATGCCCTTGGGGTGTTTACTAGCAGACCTAAAAGAACTTGATAGATATACGATAAACAACTCTACTCCCAGCCTTTCTCATCAGCATTTCAATTTGTTAACTTTTTTTTTTAACTTGTTAACTTTCTTAATAAACCCTCTACTCATGGATTTTGTCTGTGAGTTCTTTGTAGACATTGCAATGGGTATTCGGACCTAGAGAGGTAAAAACAAGAACATTAAAACATCACTGTAAACATCCATGTTCAAACATCCTCTGTTGAGTCAATATTTATTTGAGGGTATATTCATGCTCTCTCCTACACCCACTCAGCATTAATCCACGCTTCTGCTCAGAGATCAGCAATCCTGCAGGGCTGTGGCGATAGCAGTATTGACCTCTGTTGCCTTTAACCTTTTCAGTGTCTTTCTCTACTTCCATCACTCTCTGGTCACCTCCGTCTTATTCTGGAGTGTCTTCCTCTTCACCTCTTGACCTGGACATCTCCTACTTGACTCCTCTCCATGTGGAAGTTCTACACGCGTCCCTCTTTGTCTATCTTGCAGTTTTCTTCATTACTGGCTGCTGTCTCTGGATTACTATTTACCACCTCATAGGTTCGTTTTCCTTTGGGTGATTCTATATCTGGTTTAATTCTGAGTGAGGTTCTCATGTGTGGACGCTAATATTACGCTGTTGTCTGCCAATCTTGGCTCTCTGTCCAAGAACTCCCTTTAGTATTTCTTGGACAGTTGATCTGGTTTTTAGCATTTCCCTATTTTTTTTTAATCTGAAAACATCCCAATTTCAGTGTCATACCTGAAGGATACTTTTGCTGGGTATATGATTGCTGGTTGCTATACATAGATATTCATTCCATTGCCTTCTTGCCTGCATGGTTTCTGTTGAGAAATCAGAGCTTAGCCTTATTGGTTCCTTTTCGTAGGTAAATTTTTTTTTATTGGATTGCTTTAGGATTTCCCCCCTACCACCACAGCCCCTTGATTTCCTTACTTTTTCCTTTGGTTTTGGAAAGTTTGATGAAACGATGTCTTGGTGACTTTATTTTGGATTCTATCCTGTTGTGGGTTCATTCAGATTCTTGAAAGCATATCTTTTCTTTCATGATGTTAGGCAAGTTTTATTCTAACAACTCCAACAATTTCCTCTGTGCCTTTTCCCTCTCCCTGTCTGGTATTCCAACCACAGGTAAGTTATCCTTCTTCATGGTTTCTCACATAATTCTCAAGTTTTCTCTGATCCCCCCTCTCCCACCCCCAACTGTTCTTCTAATAGATTAGTTTTAAGAACTTTGTCTTCAAGCTCACTAGTTTGGCCATTCATTGATCTACTTCTTTGCCTTCACAAAGTATGATCTATTTTTTACATCTTAGTATTTATCTTATGAATTTCTATTTGGTACTATTGTATGATTCCTAATTTTAAATTTCTTTTGTCAGTTCACAGAGTGCTTCCCCAAATTTGTCTAACTCGTTTCCTGCATTTTAAATGACTTCATCTACAGTTTCTGCAATATTTCTCTCAATCTGCCAAAAGTACCTAACTATTATTCTTTCCTTTCTCTCTCTCTTTTTTTTTTCGGCACCACTGCCCTCTGGTGGTCATGGGAGCTTCCCATCCTTGCTCCTGGAGAGCCACCGCTGGATTTGAACCGCCAAGCCCGTGGGATTCTTTCCTTTCTCAAAAAAATTGTCTGATTCCGTGTTTTGGCCACTTGTTTGAGCCATTTTGTCTTGCTAAAATTGTCTTTTGCCTTCAAGACAATGTAGTGTTGTTGAATTTGGATTTAATTTATGACTGCAAGTTAGTGTGTTCTTAGGCACATATCACATGTCTTCTGGTGAGTGTGCTAGAGAAGGTGAGCATGTGTGCAGTTCTCCAGTGCCTATTTGGTTAGCACTCTTGAAGGTGGGTTTGGCCAGATGCCTGCTGTGTATCAATAACCAGGTGGTACAGGAGTGTGGGGTGGCCTGCACCTAGTAGATGGGATTACAGGAGGTACATGTGTGGCTGGGTCACCTGAGTAAGATTGTTGCCTTTTGTTAGGTGGGACAAAAGTGTGAGGGTGGGGTGGGGGGAAAGAGAAGAAAAAAGGAAGAAAAGGCAAAAAAAGAAATAATAAAGGAAAAACCAACAAGGAAAACCAACAAGATAACAATCACTTGACAACTAACTAAAAGAACAAGAGCAAAAATATCCCACAATGAATGAGAAATACAATAAAGAAAAGTAGGGAGGAGGGAAAGACAAAAGAGAATAGTAAAAGAAAAAACTAAGAAGAAGGTAGGAAAGAAAAAAGAAAAAGCAGGAATAATAAATCAGGGAAAAATTCATGATGAAAACCGTGGGAGGACTAGAGGGCAGTCCCCTCCCCCCGAAAACTGTGGAGGCAGGCTGATATGGCCTGTAGTGGGTAAGGGGTGGAACACTCTGTCTCAGATGGAGTTCTTGCCAGCCTAGATCTTGTCAATACCTTAGGGCGTTTGATCCAGAAGTAGTTTGCTATAGCTCAGAAAGCTGAGTTCTGATAGTGCTTGTTTTGGCAGGACCATTTTCAGACCCAGAGGGCAGCTAGTTATGAAAGGAGTTCTTATCCATGCACACGTGGCCAGGGACCCAGTCCTGCTGATCAGATAAGGGAAAGTCCACAGGCCACCAGATGCAGGGGGAGGGGCATTGTAGTGCCCTAGGAACCCAATCCATGAGGTCGTGGCTCTGACCTCAGGCAGAGCAGGAACTGTGCAGGGTGTGGGATGAAAGAATGAGGGAGAAGCCCACCTTTTTTTGTCACTAGTTCCTCATGTGCCAAGGCACTGTCATGATGGCATGCTGCTCGCAAAAGTTCAAGATGGCTGTCGCATGTGAGGCTAGCTCCTCAACCCTGCATCTAGCTCTTCTCTCAAGGCTTTTCCAGCTTCTTCTCCCAGCCAGTGTCCAATCCTCTCCTTTATCCTTTCCACTGGAGCTCAGGGACCTAGGGTTATCATTTGTATGTGTTTCATGAGGTCTCTGGTGTCTTTGTTATGGAGAGTCTGCCTAGTTTACCATTTCCCCAGAAATCCCCCAAATGAACTTCCTTTTTAAGACTTAATAAATCAGAACAGGTTTTCTTCGATTAAGTGCTTAAGTTTAATGGGTGCAAATTGTTGAACCACTATCACTGAAGTGGCTAATAGAAATGCAAACATAGCCGATTCCGTTCTAGGTTCTGTATCTGTTGTTTATTGTTATAAGAAACAAAAAAATTAATGAGGGTATAGAAAGTCAAACTGTTTTGGAATCTGAAATTGTCCCAACTGCAAATCCCATAAATAAAAGAAATACAAATTCTGCTGTGAGAAATAGTTTTTCTCCAATTTTATGAATTTTTGGATCTAACGTGGGCCAGGTGATTGTCAACATACTCCCAAAATAGAAGAAAAATAGTGCAAACCCAAGAATACGCTACACAGTCAAATCATCTATTAAGATACATGGAGAAGTAAGAGTCTTCCCAGACAAGAAAAAACTCAAAGAGTACATTAGAAGCAACCCAGCCCTAAAAAAGAACCTTGCTGAACCAGTATGGCCAGAAGAACAGCACTCACTAAGCATAAATAAGAGCACGCCACACAGAACGACTTCACCCAGAGGGCAACAAAGAGAAAGCAGCCTCCAAGATAGGATTGGCTTATGGATGAAAAGAGGTCAAGAATGAACCTCCCCCACCCCCCCACCCCCCCACACACAATGATAAGAAAAGGAGGTAGGGAAATACCTACAGAGTCCACAGACAGCGATAATAACCCTGAATACCAATGGACTGAACTCAGGCATTAAAAGACTGAAGCTAGCAGACTGGCTTAGAAAACACAATGGGTCAATCTGCTGCCTACAGGAGACACATCTCAAGACTACAGACAAAAATAGGCTGAGAATCAAAGGTTGGAGAAAGGCATACCAAACAGACAGTAAATCAAAAAAGTAGATGTTGCAATCCTTATCTTGGATAAAATTTAACTCAAAGTGCAAACCATCAAAAGAGATCAGGTGGAACGCTACATAATGTTGAAAGGAACGGTACACAAAGAACCACTGAGCATTTTATTTATTTATTTATTTATTTTATTTATTTATTTTTTGGGGCATCACTGCTCTCCGGTGGTGGGCGTAGGAGGCCCAGCCCCACTGCTGGAATTGAACCTCCGTCCCAGTGGGCCGCAGTCCCGCGCACAACCACTACGCCACCGGGGCTCAGCCCACCACTGAGCATTTTAAACATATATCCTCCAAACAAGAGACCTGCTGAATACATCAACCAAACATTCCAAAAGATGAAAAAAGAAATCACAGCCTGAACAATTATAGTGGTGACTTCAATGCACCACTCTCTGAGAAAGACGGATCACAGGGAAAGCAACTCCACAAGGAGGCTAGAGATCTAAACACTACAATTAGACCCTTTGACTTGATAGATAATTACAGGGCTTTTCATCCAAATACAAAAAAAAAAAAAATCACATTCTTTTCAAGCCCACATGGCACATATTTGAAGATAGCCCACATGCTGAGGCATAAGGCAAATCTTCATAAATTTAAGGACATTGCTATCATACCGACCACTATGCCACTAAGGCTGTAAATCAACAAAAGGAGGATGAAGAAAACAAGAGCAAACTATTGGAGGATAAATAATTTCAATTGCAAAAAGAATGTGTGGTCTCTCCACCGGCTACTCCAGTCTCCCAGACGCCGCCATTCTTTGTTGCCTGTGATTAATCATCTCTGAAACTAACTCCCAACAACTGGGGAAGATAGCTTCTCATCCTCACGAGGGAAATATCGCGAGATTTCCCAGAAGTCTCAGGTGAAAGCCATGCCCACATAGAGGCCTCATTGGCTACTCAATGGCTATCTCCAGATGAACAGGCTAGACTCCACCCCTACATTTCAATCATAAAATTAACATAAGCACATGACTGCCACACCCTTGTTCTCACTCTTATTTAATATGGTATTGGAGGTTTTAGATAACAGCATAAGGCAAAGAAAAGACATTAAAGGTATTTGCCTGGGGAAGGAAGAGGTGAAACTATCGTTATTCACAGATGATATGATTTTATATATGGAATAAGCTCCCATAAGCTCCACAAGGGGAGTACTGGAAGCAATAGAGGAATATGGCAGAGTGGCAGGACACAAGATCAACAAACAGAAGTCTATCGGACTGCTATACACATCAGTTAAGACCACAGAAGAGGAGATCAAAAGGGTACCCTTCACAATAGCCAAGCACAAATTGAAAGATCTAGGGACTAAAAGAACAAGATTTCTATGAGGAAAACTACAGAACACTATTACAAGAAACCATAAGTGACCTCAACAAATGCAAGAATAGCCCATGCTCATGGATCAGAAGACTCAATATAATAAAGATGTCACTTCTACCTAAGGCACTATATAGTTTAATGCAATCCTGATACAATTATCTTCATCTTTCTTCAAAGAAATGGAAAAAAATGATTACCAACTTCATATGTAGAGGGAAGAAGTCTAGAATTAGCAGAGAACTCCTCAAGAAGGACAGAGTGGAAGGGTTTGCTTTACCTGCTGTAGCACATATTACACAGCCACAGTGGCCAAAACAGCATGGTATTGGCATAATGACAGATACTCAGACCAGTGGAAAAGAACTGAAAACCCCAAAATAAAAGCATCAGCATACAGACAATTGAACTTTGATAAGGGCCCCAAAAATATAAAATGGGAAGCAGATATCCTCTTCAAAAAGTGGTGCTGGGAAAAATGGATATCTACCTGCAGAAAAATGAAGCAAGACCCTTATCTCACTCCATGCACAAGAATAAACTCAAGGTGGATCACAGACCTTGAGGTAGATCCCCAAACTATTAAAGTCATCAATGAGGGAATTGGAACCAACCCGAGAACTTTGGCACAGGGAATACATAGGCTATCAGAAATAGGGAAGGACACAAACACAGGGGAGGCACAAATTGATAAGTGCCTCGAAGGTAAAATACCTGTGTACATCGAAAGAATTCACCAAGAGAGCAACAAGAGAGCCCACGGACTGGGAAAATTAAAACAACAATGAGATACCACCTACACTCTCAAAGATAGCCCAAATCAAAAAATCAGAAAACAACAAGTGTTAGAGGGGCTGTGGTGAAGCAGGAACCCTCATCCACTGCGGGTGGACCTGTAGGTATATACAGCCTTCATGGAAATAGATTTGGCAATATCTAAAACAGATGGAAATTGAGCTACCACAGGACCCCACAACCCCCTACTGGACACAGACCCAGAAGAGATAAGAAACAAACCACAGCCAGACATCTGTGCTCCAGGGTTCATGGCAGCCCAGTTCACAATTGCAAGGAGTTGGAAACAACCCAAATTTCCATCAACAGACAAATGAATAAAAAAACCGTGGTACATACATACAATGGCGTACTATGCATCCCTAAAAAGCAGCAATGAACGCGTGAAGCACATTGCTTTGTGGGAAGAACCGGAGGAAATCATTGCTAAGTGAAGTAAGTCGAACACAAAAGGACAAGTACAAGATGAGTCTGCTGAGGTAAGCTTAAAAAATTGCAAAAGGGGCATAGAGAGAAAGCTACTGCCTACAAGCATTCTTGGAGTGAGGTCTAGGGACTAGGGTAGGGCCCCGGCCAAATCCAGGGACACATATAAAAGGGTGGGGAAGGGAAAAAAAAAAGAAATGGGTAGTGGGGGAACAGGGCACTAAGCCACCCAAAGGGAGGGTATTGTTTATATTGCCATAGGAAAAGAGGGACCAGACTTCAACCCAGTGCTCCAAGATGTGAATACAACATACCAGCATGAAGCAGGGAACCAGTAGAGACCTCTGAGGGGCCTGGCCCCAATCTGAACTACATTGACAGCCACCTCTCCCCTAGAAGAATTGACTTCAGAGGACAGCACTGAAGCTACAGCTCAGGGAGAGGGACGTGTCTGATCAGAGCACACTGGAGCAAATGAAGAGGGAGGAAGAGACAGTGCAGCACGTCCTGGTCCACCAAGCCTTGAGGACGATGTCCCTGCTCAGAGCAGTCAATGCACAGAGAGGACCATATGGCCAGCCCCACCAGGAGATGCGACATCCTTCACTGACCCATAACCCTGTAGGGGACAACACTGGAGACGCAGTGTGGGAATGGCACCTGGTCTGACCCCATCACACTGAAGCAAAACGTTAAGGGCAGCAAGGGGAACAGAGCAAGGAAGTCCTGAGGGTTTGGGGCCAGGGTGTGGAACCTCATCAGATTCCACCAGAAAATACTCCTAAAGGTCAACAAACAGACCTTGAAATATTGACAGGCTTTTCTCTTTTTTCCCACTGGTTTGTTGCTGCTGTTTTCCCTCTGTTGCTTTGTTTTGCTTTGTCTTGTTTTTGTGCATGTTATTATTTCTGAAGGTCTCTCTAGATAAGATAGGCAGGATAAACAATCTGGAAGAGAAAACAAAGGGACTGATGGTTCCAGGGGCCATGGGAGAGAGGGAGTGGGGAAGTAAGTGGTGTTAACAAACCCAGGGATAAGGGAATAGCAAGTAATCCAAATTCGGTGGTGAGGAGGGTGTAAGAGTCTGGTAAGGCTTGATTAAAGGCAATGTAACTGAGAGGAGTTACTGAAACCTGAATGAAGGCTGAGCATGATAGTGGAACAAGAGAAAAGTCAAAGGAAATAGAGGAAAGAATAGGAGGCAAAGGCCATTTATAGAGGTCTAAATATAGGCATGTACATATGTAAACATTTATATATGATGATGGAGGAAAAGGTCTATGTGCATATATTCATAGATTTAGTATTAAGGCAGCAGATGGACATTGGGCCTCCACTCAAGTACTCTCTCAATGCAAGAACACTTTATTCTATTAAACTGGCATTCCATGAGGCTCATCTTCCTGACATGATTGCTGAAGACAAAGCAGGTGCATAAGCAAATGTGGTGAAGAAAGCAGATGGTGCCCGACGATCAAAAGATATAGCAGAATAATGATAATTTGTAAATTATTACAGGTTCATGGGGTAGAGGGAGTGGGGAGGGAGGGGAAATATGGGGAACTGATACCGAGGACCTACATAGAAGGAGGATGTTTCAAGAATGATGATGGCAACAAATGTACAAACGTAGTCTGCATACAATTGATGCATGTATTGATTGTGATGAGAGTTGTCTGAGCCCCTAATAAAATGATTTAATAATAATTTAAAAAGATGTAGCATCTGGGATCTTAAAGACTTGAAGGTAAACAAGCAGCCATCTAGCTCAGAAGCAACAAAGCCCACATGGAAGAAGCACACCAGCCAGTGTGATCACGAGGTGTCAAAGGAATCAGGTACCAGGCATCAAAGAATAAAAAAAATCATATCATTGTGAATGAGGAAGCGTGCAGAGTGGGGACCCAAAGCCCATCTGTAAACAAAGGACAACCCTTACAGAAGGGTGGCGGGGAGGAGACAAGCCAGGGCGCAGTGTAGCAATGATGAAACATACAACTTTCCGTTAGTTCTTAAATGCTTCCTCCTCCCACTCCCCCAAAATATCATGATCCCAATTCTACCTTACAAATTTGGCTAGACCAAAGTATGTGCATGGGTACAGATAGGAACTGGAAACACAGGGAAACCAGGACAGATAAAACCTTTAGGACCAGTGGTGAAAGGTGCGATACTGAGAGGGTGGAGGGAAGGTGGGGGTAGAAAGTGGAAACTGATTACGAGGATCTACATATAACCCCCCTCCTTGCGGGATGGACAACAGAAAAGTGGGTAATGGGAGACATTGGACAGTGTAAGACATGACAAAGTAACAATAACTTATAAATTATCAAGGGTACATGAGGGAGGTGAGTGGGGAGGGGATAAACGAGGAGCTGATACCAAGGGCTCAAATGGAAAGCAAATGTTTTGAGAATGATGATGGCAGCAAGTGTACAAATGTGCTTGGCACCATGGACAGATATATGAATTGTGATGAGTTGTACAAGGCCCCCAATAAAATGAAATATATATATATATATACATACATATATATATATATATATTGTTAAGCACCAGGCACACAAAAGGGAGATACTAAAAGAAGCTTAGAACATTGCCAAAAAATGAAAGCCCAGAGTAAACATTTCTGTTGGTTATGTGGAACGATATATTGCATCATTTTCATCAGATGAAGATTCAGAAATAAATTTAAAGACCTAAACAAATCTCTACCAATCATTAATCATGTATTTATAAAACTAGAAGAATCTGAAGAAATTGAAAACACAACAAAACCAGTACTTACTGCCAAATATTGATTATAAGCAGTTCACCATCTCGGAAGCATTAGAAGGAACAAATTAGGGGCTTCAGAAGCATCACTGAATTTCAGAGATCAATTTTGCATGACTATATAGTCTGACATCATCGAGGAACATGAACCCTGCATGCAAAGTCTGTGAAGTTTTTCTAATTGGTTTTCCCTCTTAAGTGTGGCAGTCATGTGCTGATGTTAATTTCATGATTGAGATGTAGGGGTGGGGTCTAGCCTGTTAATCTGGAGATAGCCATTGAGTAGCCAATGAGGCCTCTGTGTGGCCATGGCTTTCTCCTGAGACCTCTGGGAAATCTCGCAATATTTCCCTTGTGAAGATGAGAAGCTGTCTTCCCCAGTTGTTGGGAATTAGTCTCAGAGATGATGAATCATGGGCAAGACAAGATGGCAATGTCTGAGGAGCCAGAGAAGCCACATGGCCTTGCCCTGATGGAGCCAGACCTCTGAAGCTGGAGAGGCCACATGAAGACTTCTCCCAGCGATGACTTGCTTCTGCTGTTGATGAAACCTGAGCCCTGGAATCGAAGAGCCATGTGGAGAACCCCCGCCAGTGCCGGGATTCTGCACCCACTGACCTGTGACTTCCTGTGACTTCGTGAGTCGGAAGGAGACGTTATAGACTGGTATCGGGCATATGGGCTAATATCAGACTTATGACTTTGAACTGGACTGGGCTGGGGTGCTTTCTCAGTGTTCCATTCCTCTTGTCTATAAACCCTTTCCTTATATCCATATGCGGGTCTATGAAATTGCTTCTTCTAGTCTACCCGGACTAACACATTAAGCAATGTGGATACGCTGATGGAGGATGCGTGGAGGCACCCAAGAAATTAGTGCAGGCTCGACCCCAATGATGCAACTACAGAGAAGAGGGACGATCTCATTCTTACACAAGATAAGGTCACATACTGCCAGTGGGGGATCACGCGAAGGTCGCTGCTCTGGCCGGTGGCATCAGAATGAGTCAGACTCGACTCAGTCAGTGTCTGGGCTGGGTTTGGGTGGTGTAATGAGCTTCTTCCTATGGCTTCTTTAGGCATGGTCTTTGTGACTTCTTTATAATGACTAGATGGGGCCCCGCAGGGAGGGGCATGGAAGCGGTGATGGTCAAGGTGACTAACCCGTGATTCCCAGTATTATGTGTTTGTTCTCTATTTTGGCATCAATGGTTCTCAACCTGTGGGAGGAGGCCCCTTTGGGGGCTGAACGACTCTTAAACAGAGGTTGCCTAAGACTATTGGAAAACACACATTTACGATGGATGGCTGTAGGAACGAAGGCGTTGCTCCTCTATCCCTCTCCAGGCAGGTCCAGCCACATGCAGATACGCCCACATACGAGTACCTGGCATGAAGACTGTTACCCATGCTACACCATGCTTCAAGACAAAATGTCATTTATTTGTCATTAGCAAGAAAGACGTCATAATATTTAATGCCATATTGCTTTTGTGATGAATCACTATGCTTTCATGATGTTCAATTTGTAACAATGAAAACACATCCTACCCATCAGATACTTACACGATTCATAGCAAAATTACAGTGATGAAGTAGCAGTGAAAATAATTGTATGGTTGTGGGGGGGGGGGTCACCATCACGTGAAACTGAAAGGGTGGCAGCACGAGGAGGGTTGAACACCACTGTTATATAATTATCCTCCATTGAGTGTGTGTCAATCCTGATCTCTACATGCCAACCCTTGCCTGTTGGTTTGCTGTACTGGGGTTTGTGGTTCTGTGATGTTGAAAGCTATGCCATCAGGATTTCAGATGCCATCAGGGTCCCCCTTGGCGGTCGCAGCATCAGGCTTGGACGACGGCCCGTTAGCAACATGAACTATGCTCGCTGTTGGCTGAAAGGGAGTCGAGTTGAGGGTCCTTCCTAATTCAGATCAAAGGCTGTGGCCTTCAGTGTGTGTTGCAACCCAGTGTCCAGAAAACAAAAATCCTCGCCACTGGGTTGAAAGACAGCATCATAATAAACAGGGAAAAGATGGAAATTGTCACAGACTTCATTTTACTGGGGCTCGCAATCAAAGACCCTGGAAGCAGCAGACAAATCAAACAGCATAGTGTATCAGGCACATCCACAGCCCACGCTTCCAGGGAAAGGGTCAAATATGTAAGACGAGGTCTTGCCTTCCTGGCCTCGAAGGAGCGCACTGGATTTACTTCTTCCCATTGGTTCATCCCGTCAGCAGCCCGTGGTACTTGCAGTATTCTTTTCCAGCACCGCAATTCGAAGGCACCTCTTCTATGGTCTCATCGATTCATTGTCTGACTTTCCCACGCATATGAGGCAATGGAGAATACCATGCAGTGGGGTAGGTGCACCTTAGTCCTCAAAGGAGCATCCTTGCTCTGGAATGCTGTCAAGAGGTCTTGGGCAGTGGACTGACCCAATGCCACGAGTCTTTTGCTCCCTTGACCGCTGCCTCCATGAGCGTGGACTTTTACAATAGAATCACCCAAGCAAGAGAGACACCTTGACAACTTCAGCTTTTCTTCCGCTTATCATGCTGTGACCTATTGGTCCAGTGCTGAGGATTTGGGTCTTCCTTGAATCATAGGTCGTGAGAGTCACGTGTCCATTAAACTATTTTAAAAGGAAAAGAAAGACAAGCCAGGAATGGAGTCCCTTTTGAACTGGGGGTCCCTGTAGCGAGAACCAACTTGACCTCAGAGATAAAGAGAGACAATAACAAAATGTCAGCTGCAACAGAGTCAGTAGACCAGCAGGTGGTGGTGTGGAGGGGTTCCCAGCCCACCAAGCAAGAAATCCAAATGCCTTCAGAGACAGAAGACTTGCTTGGGGGACAGGGCACTTCTGGACACTTGTTCAAGCTAGGCTGTCTGACTTTTGGTGGAGAAGAGTTGGGCGTCTTCAAGGATTCCCGCCAGGTGGAGTGGGATGCCTCCGGGAAGTTACTGGCAGAACTAAAAGTTTCATAATCACGCTTGCCAGAGCAGGACAGAGGTCGGAGAGAGACATGTCTGTGGCATTGCTGAGACAAGGACCAGAACAGTATCTTGATATGGTCCTGTTCAGAAGTCCATCCTCTTACTTCCCAGTCAGCTGTTCTTTCTGTGGGGCCGTGATAACACATTCCTGACCCCAGCAAGAAGTCGATGGTGTGGGTGAGCCGCTGGGTGTGAGAATTGGTTGAAAGGTTGGAGAGAGTGTACACGCCTCACTTCCATGCCCTAGGAATCAGCCTTTGTGGCAGTCATGTGCTTATGTTAATTTCATGATTGAGATGTAGGGGTGGAGTCTAGCCTGTTAATCTGGAGATAGCCATTGAGTAGCCAATGAGGCCTCTGTGTGGGCATGGCTTTCTCCTGATACGTCTGGGAAATCTTGCGATATTTCCCTGGTGAAGATGAGAAGCTATCTCCCCAGGTGTTAGTTAGTTGGGAGTTAGTCTCAGAGATGATGAATTATGGACAAGACAAGATGGCAGCGTCTGAGAAGCTGGAGGAGCCGGAGGAGAGATCACACGGCTTTGCCCAGATGGAGCCAGACCTCTGATGCTGGGGCGGCCCCATGGAGACCTCTGTCAGCAATGAGTTGCTTCTGCTGTTGATGGACCCTGAGCTCTGGAAGCGAGGAGCCATGTGGAGACCTCCGCCAGCGCCGGGATTCTGCACCCCCTGACCTGCGACTTCATGACTTGGAAGGAAACTTTATAGACTGATTTCGGGCACCTGGGTTAATATCAGAGTTGTGACTTTGTACCGGACTGGGTGGGGATGCTTTCTCAATGTCCCATTCCTTTTGAATAAGCCATTCCCCTATATCCATATGCGAGTCTATGAATTTGTTCCTCTAGTCTACCCGGACTAACACAGCCTTGGCTGTTGGTTTTGACCCTCCTCCCCCGTTGGGAGTTTGGTTGGCACTCTGGTGTCATGGTTGAGACGATGTGGACTGATAAAAGCAAGATCAGCAGTTTGAAACCACCAGTTGGTCCAAGGGAGAATGCTGGGATTCCCTATTCTCCTAAAGCGTGACAGTCTGAAGGGTGTACAGGAGCAGGCCTTTGGTCCATCAGTATGGACTCAGTGGCAGGAGTTTAGTTTTTATGAACTCAGAGGTCACACACAACCACCACACTAAATTTACACTCATGGTGGCTTATCTGACTCCTCACAGAAGATGAAACATCGAAATCACCAAACTTTATCACCAACTGTACAACAGAATGCTCCGTTTCAGGCACAAAGAGACTCAAAAACTTTTAGTGGAGAACAGTGATTCAAGAGAGATTCCATTCGCGACTCTTATTCTGTGGGAGTAGACACGTGTGAGGAAATCATTCAGGAATCCATAAAGGCAAAGGATAGAAAGAAATATCTTTAATGATAACAGGTGGGAGTTGAAAGATGGCTCTAAAATTAAAGTATAATCCTTCACTGCCCTGTGAGAGATGTTCAAAATGTTTGTGGAATGATTCCATTATCTTTTAATTCCATTTTCCCAGGAACATTTTGAAGTCTAGCAACAGACAGAGATGACTGTGAACTTGACTGTGGTGGATCAAACCATGGGATCATAGGACACTTGGTCAGTTGACCTTCCTCTTGACCCAACCTGAACGGGTTCCAGGCTCAAGTATTTCTCACTTGTTCTATGCATAAATGTCTTCACCGACTTTAAACGATTAATGGTGGTCTTTCTTACTCTTTATCTGTATCATGACCATTACATTCCTATTGCTTTCTTGCTGTTTTGTTTTTTTATTGGGTTTCTCGGTTTGTGAATCACAGAAGGCGTGGCTGCATAAAGCCAAGAACTGATGCAATGACTTATGGGGATGGGAGGGAGGGTGGGGAAGGGGGAAGATGAGGGCATCTGGGGAGCAAACAATGAATGTGGGAGGAAGCACTAGAACTGATTGTGCGGGTGTGTATACAACTCCTTTTTTCTTTTACATTTTTCTTTTATTATTTTGGAATTATTACTTTATTTTTAGCTATTTTATTGGGGGCTCTTACAGCTCTTATCACAAACCATACATCCATTCATTGCGTCAAGCACATCTGTACATATGCTGCCATCATCGTTTTCAAAACAGTTTCTTTCTATTTGAGCCCTTGGTATCAGCTCACTTTTCCCGCTCCCTCATCCTCCCTCCCTCATGAACCCTTGCTAATTTATAAATTATTGTTTTTGCTCATATCTTATACTGACCGCTGTCTCCCTTCACCGAGACTTTTTGGTTGTCCATCCCCTGGAGAGGGGATAAGATGGAGATCACTGTGGTCTGGTCCCCTGCTTCCCTCCACTTTCCCCTTCTTCCTCTGGTATCACTGTTCTCAATGTTGGCTATCTGTCCTGGAATCCTTATGTTGTGAGCTTTTATCTGTAGCAATGTACATGCTCTTTGTCTAGCTAGATTTGTAAGTTAGAATTGGGTTTGGGGGAACAGGGAGGGAGGGGGGAAATCAGGAGCTAATACCAGGGGCTTAAGTGGAAGGAAAGTGTTTGAGAATGATGATGGCAACAAATGTACAAATGTGCTTTGCAAACAATGGATGGATGGATGGATTGTGCTAGGAGCAGTATGAGCTCCCAGTAAAATGATTAAAAAATAAAAGAATTGGGGACATGAAAGTGGGGAAGGGGAGGAGAAAGCATTAAAGAGTTAGAGAAAAGTTTTACCTTTCATCAGTGCTATACTGCACTCTGACCGACTCATCTCTTTCTTATACAAGTCTTTTTTTTTTCAGTTAAAAATCATTTTATTAGGGGCTCGTACATCGTTTTCCCAAACATAAATAAATACACTGTGCCAAGCACATTCGCACGCACATCCATTGCCATCATCATTCTCCAAACATCCGCCTTTTCCCTTGAGCCCTTGGTATCGGCTTTTCCAACCCCTCCCCTCTTCCCCTGCTCTCCCTCCACCATCAACCCTCAATATTTTATAAATTATTATTGTTCTGTCGTATTTTACCCTGCCCAACATACAGGTCTTTTTAAAAAAACTAATTAACCACAGAACTGAATGATAATACGAATATTATATCAAGAAAACTATTAAAAAAGGAACAAAACTTGACCAATGTCTACCATGGGTGGAGGAGAAAGAGTTGTTGCTTAGGGGCATTAAATTTATGCTAATGGTGAGTATGTATCTACAATTTAGTTGTAAAGGGATTTAATCAAGGAAGTGTACGATATGTGAATATGATACCAAGAAAACCACACACACACTCACACAAACACACAGAAACCTAACTTGACCAATGTTTATCAGAGGTGAAGGGGAAAGGGTTGTTGTAGATCAATGGTGATCAATAATGGCTGTACAACACGAAGCATATAATCAATGGCCCTGAATTATGCATGTAGAAGTTGAGGAACTGGAGAGCATTGTTTGGTTGTGTATGCTTGTGCCACAATTAGAAAAAATTACATGAATAACATTGAGTACAAGGGCTGAGCCCTGGTGGCGTAGTAGGACTGCGGCCCACACGCTTGGCTGTTCAAATCCAGCAGCAGTTCTCCAGGAGCAAGGCTGGGTAGATCCCACGATCACCAGAGGGCAGTAATGTTCCCCCCCCCCCCAAAAAAAAAACACAATGAGTACAAGGCAGAGGGAAAATGTTCTAGAATTGACTATGGTGGTCCCTGTACAACTTGTCTTGATATGATTGAATTGTATGGCATGCGGAGGAAGTGCTAATAAAACTGTTAAAAGAAAAAGAAAATTTGGCACGTAGTAAAAATCTTAGTTCCCAGTACCCATTAAAATTTGTTTTACTACTTCAGTGGACCTCACTGTACTACAATGGCCGTGTGTGTCATTTCTGCACACATGAGTTGCATTTAAGAGGAAGTTGCCCTGTAGATAGAACATCCATGTGGGGGTATGGAGAGGGCTTCAAAAAGTGTGTGGGGGCACTTCCATTCTCTCTTAATTCCATCTCTGCACACCTTTCTGAAGTCACCACGTTGCGCCCACATGTGCTGTTTGAGTGCTTGCGTAAGCAGAAGAGGGGCCGCCATTGCTGATCCATGCTTAGGGCTCTCCCATCTTCACTATAGAGCAAGGTCAGCTTAGCCTTGGGGTGTCCTGGGAACAGGGAGGAGCAGGTGGACGCTGCACAGGATGCTGTCCTCTGTGACTTTGGGGAAGGACCCATTTAAAGGAGGGCGAAATGAAAAGTCCTTGAGAAATTGATCCTGGACCTTGAGTCTAAGAGCTGGACCACAGTGTGTGGTGATGGCGCAAGCAAGGGTGGCGGGAACCCAAACTGGGCAAGAGTTGCCCACCTTCCTAGGGTTCAACTACACCTCGGGGAACTCCAGGTGTCCGCAAACACCCTGTGTGGTGGTCATGTATTTGAGATGTCAATTTTATGATTGAGATGTAGGGGTGGAGTCTAGCCTGTTCATCTGGAGATAGCCATTGAGTAGTCAATGAGGCCTCCATGTGGGCATAGCTTTCTCCTGAGACTTCTGGGAAATTTTGAGATATTTCCCTCATGGAGATGAGAAGCCATCTTCCCAGTTGCTGGGAGTTATTCTCAGAGACAACGAACTATGGACAAGACAAGATGGCAGATTCTGAGTTGCTGAAGGAGCTGGAGGAGAAGCCACACGGCCTTACCTGACAGAACCAGACCTCTGAAGCTGGAGAAGTCATGTGGAGAGCCCTGCCAGCGCTGAGTTGCCTCTACCACCACTGGATGCTGTGGATGGACCCTGAGCCCTGGAAGCGAGGAGCTATGGGGAGACCCTGCCAGTGCTGGGATTCTGCACGTACTGACCTGTGTCTTCATGAGTCGGAAGGAGACTTTCTGGACTGGTGTCGGGCATATGGGCTAATATTGGACTTATGACTTTGAACTGGACTGGGTTGCGATGCTTTCTCAATGTTCCATTCCTTTTGTATATAAACTTTACATTTTATCTATATGCGTGTCTATGAATTTGCTTCTCTAGTCTACCCGGACTGGCACACCCTGCCTTCCCCGCGGTGTGAATGCTGAACCCGCTTGGCTGCCAACCCAAAGCTTGGAGGTTCCAGCCTACTCACAGCTGCCTTAGGACAGAGACTGGGCCACCCAGGTCCGCACAAACAGCCACCAGGTACAGTTCAACTCTGACTCACAGCTGTCACCGAGCAGGAATTGATATGACAGTAACCAGTTTGCCGATAAGCTCTTTCCTGGTCCTCAAAGGCCCTTCCCTCCTTCCAGGGCCCAGGGGAAAGGGCTCTGCTGGGAAGGGGTGACGGAAGGCTAGATCGCTCGCCCACTAGATGCTGACCCCTGGTGAGTGGGAGAAATGACAACACACAGGGTGGCTGAGAGGATGGGAGCCTCCCACCTGACTCAGGGCTTGGAGATGGGGGGCTGGCCACAGGCATCTTGCAGACCCTGGAGCCACTCTGTCAAACGGAGCCTGTTCAGGGAGGATCAGTCAGGGCTTGTTCAGGGAGGATCAGTCAGGGCTGGCAAAGACCACTTCTGCATTTACGCTTCCAGGAGCGGGTCTGTCCAGTTCCTCCACGGCCTGGTGAGGCCTGCCCTGCACAGGTGTGAAGCCAAGTAGGTGGTGGGGGCCCAGCTGGGACTCGTGGGAGCACAAGAGGGAGGGTCTACTCCAGAAAGAAGAAGCTCCCCAGTCCTGAGGCCGGTGCAGTGGAGCGGCGGGTCACGGGGACTGGTTGGGAAAACAGGCGGAAGTGGATGGGAGGAAAAAAGACTGCCCTCGGAGGGCCAGACTGAGTAGGAAGGGCATCACTTCTCCACATTGCAGACAGATGGGCTCAGCCAGGAGGGGAGCAGGGTGCCTAGGTCATGTGGTCCCTCCGTGTGGCCTCTCTGGGCACAGCTTTGGGTCAACCAGTCCTGCTACTGCTTGTCAGCTGATGGGTGCTGACAGGCACTTCCCCTCGGAGATCTGGGAGAGGGGGGAGTTAGGGGTGGTAACATGTTAGCAGGTAGCATGTGGACAGCAGGGCGGACTCTGGGGGACGGTACTGGGCAGCACACAGTCAGAGGGAGGCCGGAACCCCTCTCTCTCTCCCTCCCTCCACGGAGGCTTCTCTACTTCTCTTTCTGAAAGATCACAGTCAATTAATCAAGTGCCTCCCCAGCCCTGTCCCTCCTTCCCAGCTCAGCATGGACCCAGGGCTGGGTGCCTTCCACCACCCACCTCCATGGGGACCTTCTTCCTGCGATCCGGTTTCTCCATCTCCTGGCTCCTTCCCATCTGCCTGCAAATGCGGCCAAGTCTTCCCTATTAAAACCCATCCCCACACCCACTCATCCCCACACCGAAAGTACACATTCCACACAGAAGAAAACCAAGGCTTTTATCCAACTGTCTATCACATAAGCACCGCAAAATGCATCCTATACCACCTCCCCAACACACACACACACGTCAAAGGATCAATGGTGACCTGCACATCCTACACCCCCCCAACACACACACACACACACACACACACACACACACACACGCCAAAGGATCAATGGTGACCTGGTAGAAACTCTTGGCCACCAAGAGACTGGAACGAGAGCAAACACTTCACTGATGAGTGTCAACAAACCGATTAAGCAACGCACAAAGACACCAGAGGTCCATACTCTGTGGCCTAGTCATCTCAGGAAATAAGAAGACAAGCAGACCATACAGCCACCCACTCCCAACAAGCACGCATGTATGTGGACGTGTCCACGACCACCATTGCTGCGTGCCTCTTGGTCCAAACTCACTGTGGCCCTGTGTGTCGGAGAACTGTTCTCGGCGGGTTTTCGGAATTGTTATTGCCAGAATGTTCTTCTGAAGGGCCTTTGGAGATCAAAGGACACACTGCACTGGGTAAATCTATGGCACAAGACCTCTTTAGAGGACTGTAAAGCAAGGGTGTCACTCGGGGCACGACGTACGGTGCGCCTGACCAAGTCCTGGCACTCGACACGGTCTCACAGGCACATGGGACGTTAGACACAGAATAAGGAACGCCAACGAAGAACCGATGTGCTTGATTGATGCTGCTGGCAAAGAACACGGAGGGCTCACCGAGGGCTGCAGAAGAAACAACTCTATCTTGGAGGAAGGTTCCTTCGAGGCCAGGATGGTGACTTCATCCTGGAGACTTCGAGCCTGCCCCTGAAGAAGGGCGGATGGCATGCTTGGTTAAGCGGCCGATGAAAAGAGGAAAGTCCTAGACGAGACGCATGGACACAGTGACTGCAACGAGGGGCTCTAACTTAAGAGTTGTTGTGGGGACGCTGTAGGACAGGACGGCCTTTTGTTCTTCTGGACATCAGGTCCCTGTGAGTCTGAACTGATGGGCAGCACCGAACATCGGCAGCAGCAGCCCTGGGTGGGGCTTGAACCTCCGATCGCTCAGTTAGCAATCAAGCATGTAAACTGTACCACCCGGGGGAAATACATCCCTTCTTCCCCTCCACCCGCCCCCCTCTTTTTTTTGACCGGGGGTGGGGAGCATCTAGTCCATGGGTCATGTAAGGCTCATGAGATCATCCACACAGTTAAAGTTCATAAGTCGCATCAAAATGAAGCCAGGCCAGCAAGCACATCAGGGTCCTTCATGAACTGTCTGTCCAGAATCGACCGAGAATGAGGTTATAAATATTCAAATGGCCCTTGGCCGAAAACAATTTCCCCATTCCTATTTTAGATAGATAGATGTGTGTGTGTTGTTGTTGTTTTTGTTAAGTGTTGTCAAGTGAGCTCTGAGTCCTAGCGACCCTTTGTACACCAGGATGCCCCAGAGCCTGGCCCTGCAATTCTCACAAGCTGTGCTGTGTTTGAGCCCATGGCTGTCCGTCTCTCTGGTGGAGGATCATCCTTTGTCCATCAACCCGCTATTTGATGAAGCATGCTGTTACATCATCTGGCGTCAACTTGAGGCTTCAGTGTGGGAAACAGAAAGGTGATTCCCCAGGTTGTCTTCCCAGGGTATATACCAAACCTACGGTGCTGCTGGCTAACACACGGTCGAGGGCTGTACACTTGGAGGTCAACTATCAAAGGTCATCTCCCTGAGGGTTAAGCAACCATCTTAATGGTTAAGCAGCGGTTCTCAACCTGGGGGGGGGGGGGTGAACGACCCTTTTTAGGGGCGACCTGATTCATTACAGTAGCAACATGCCAGTGATGAAGTAGCAGTGAAGATAATCTTATGGTTGGGGGGGTGGGGGGAGGAATCACCGCAACACGAGGAACTGTATTCAAAGGTGGCAGCATTCGGAAGGTTGAGAACTACTGATTTAGAGTGATCAGACCCTGTAGTCTGTCCTTCCCTAAGGGGACTCTCACTCCCTTCTGATCAAGAGAGTGGATGGCTCCCCTGAAGGAGAGCCCAAAGACAAAGCCAAGCCCACTCAAGGAGGATCAAGGTTGGGTTGCCATCTTGACTTTAGAGTCCGCCCATCCTGTCACATGTGACTCCATCTTGGTCTTAGTGACTCCCCTTCCTATTGCATGCACACCCCTAGCTCATCCCCCTCCTATTGCATGTATGCCTGTGGTACAACCCCTTCCTGGTATGATGCAATTAGGGGGGCTTGCACGTTCCCTAAGTGTGTATAAGCTGTGACTGGAAATATATGCGCTCTCCCTATGGGGAGCTGGCTGCTGAGATCAGGGCCGTCCGGGAGGTGAGCACTTGCATGCTTTATTTGGTCTGATGTCCCTTTAATTTTACCCTTCAATTGCACAACCTCCCCTGAGACCCATCCGGTTGTTGGGGCCGGTACCCCACACGTACCAGTGAAGGGGTGGATATTAGCCTGTCAGTCAGGTTGCAGCTTGATGACCTCACTAGGAGGGGCTAGGGAGATAACTAGCTCCCTGGAGGTGGGACACGCGGATGGAACTGGAGGAGCCACGTGGAGACCCAGGCCAGTGCTGAGCTGCTTCCACCACCACCGGATTTACAAGGCTGTCCACCCACCGGCCTGTGCCCTTCCTGCATTCAGCATCATGGGATGACTGCGTGCACAGTCTGAAGAGGAAAATATCCGATTTATGGAATTGATCTGGGCTGGGATGTTTCTCAATATACAACTGTTCTTTTATATAAAGCTCTTTCTTATACACATCTGCGTGCCCATGAATTTATCTCTCTCACCACACCCGGACTAACACAATGTCCCTTTCCGAGGACTGGTACCTTTGGATAACATGCCCGAAGCCTGGAGGAGAAAGTGGCACATGGGGTGCCTATTTATAAGCGGACTCAAGCAGACTGTGATGGATGGAATTTTGCCCACAATGTGTGTTGCAGATCCTCACCTCTGCCCCAAACCAAATGCACTCACTGCTACTCCCACTCACAGCTGTCGGGACACGGATGCCCTGGGGGTATAATCCTACCTGGGAAAGGGCTTTCTTTGTTATGTGTCTGAGACAAGGAGTGCGTCTTCCAGTGATCTCAATCTCTTCGGAAGCACCAGAGATTAAGCAAGCGAGGGGAGGAGGAAGAGATTCGGGAAGGTGGGCCGAGCCATATGAAGATCACGCAGAAGCAGCTTAGAAGAGCCAAGGACCGTCTCTCCCCATACCCTGCCCTGCTCCCCAGCCCAGAGAGAGAAAAGGCTTCCCCCCCAGCCAGCCCCCTGATATCAGACTCCTAAACCATCAGAAAATCCACACGTTAAAGTCACTCACTTGCTGTTTTTCTAGATAATCAAGACGAAACTTGGAACCACGAATGGAGTGCTGCCCTATCAGATACTCAAAAGCGTGGAAGGGCTGAGCCCCGGTGGTGTAGTGGTTGAGTGCGGGACTGCGGCCCACTGACTTGGCGGTTCAAATCCAGCAGCAGCTCTCCAGGAGCAAGGCTAGGCCTCCCACTCCCACCAGAGGGCAGTGATGCCCCCCAATTTTTTTTTATTAAAAAGTGTGGAAGGAGTTAGGAGACCAGGAAAGGGGTAGAGACTAGAAGCATCTCAGATGCCTGATAGAGCCCTGGTGACCTAGCGGTTACGTGTTGGCCTGCTGACGGCAAGGTCAGCGGTTCAAGATCACCAGCCACACAGAGGGAGGGAGAGCTGTGGCTGTGAGTGAGGGGCTGCAGGCTTGGGAACTCACAGGGACAGACCCCTCTGTCCCACAGGGTCACTGTGAGGTAGCATCGACTTGCTGGCGTGAGGTGCCCAACAGTAAATGCCTCGATGGCGAGAGGAGCCTGTCAATAGCCTGATGCGCGGCAAAGCCAACTCTGACGCCATCAAGAGCGTCATCACGGCAGAGAAGGGGTCCTGGTAGAGCAGGGTGCAAGTCCCGGTAGACCAGACAAACACATTCATACACATGCAGACGTATATAAAGGAGAAGCTTCTAGACAAGAGGAATGGAACATTGAGAAAGCATCCCAACCCAGGCCAGTCCAAGACCTTAAGTCCGCTATCAATCTATAAAGTCCTCCTCTTCAAATTCATGAAGGACATGCAATGACGCCAGGACAATACCAGGCCAGTGGGTGCAGAGTCCTGTGTACCCATTGGCGGTAGAAGCATCTCAGCACTGGCAGGAGTCTCCATGGGGCTTTTCCGGCTTCAGGGGTCTGGTTCCATCAGGGTAAATCCACGTGGCTTCCCTGCCGGGATGTTTCCCAGGGAATCAGCCTTGTGTCTTGTCAGTAGAATGGCTCAAAGGGACTGAGTGGTAAGTCTGTCAACCCTAGTATGGCCAGATTTCCCAGCATTCTCAGGAGAAGGCCATGCCCACACAGAGGTCTCCTTGGTTATCTCCAGATTGACAGGCTAGACTCCACCCCCACACTCCCAATCCTGAAATTGATACCGGATTGGTGGCTGCCACAAGCAGTGGGCTCTGTGGCAAGCTACGAATTCACAAGACTAGAGTTGGGTCCCGCCAGCTGTTCCGAGGGAGATCAATGTGGCTGTCTACTTCTGTAAAGATTTAACCTCGTAGAAACCTCCAGGGGCACTTGGACGCCTTCCCAGAAGTAGAATCGCCCTGGATGGCAGTGGGCCGTCTCTTAGAGCAGGGGTATGAAGCTGGCGGCCCACGGGCCACATGCGGTGCCCGAGGTAATTTTGTTGTGGCCCGCGAGGCTCCGAAGTAAAATGAAAATAGAAAAAAACTGTCCATGAAGAAAAGAGCGCTTCGGGGGAGATCGAGGCAATACTGGACACACAATTCCCTCCTTAGCCCTTTCACTACAGAAGACGAGTCTATGCGTGGCTGCACGGTAGCCACAGTACAGTCTACACGGCGCCTTTCCTGGGGGCCTGTGGACGGGCATAAGCACACTGACTCAGTTCTGGGTGCGATGTGTCTGCCACTCTCAGTGTCACGTCATGTAAACAGACCCCAAGAGCGGAAGGGTTAGAAAGAGCACTCTGGGATGTGCTGGTACGAACCATACCGAGGCAGCGCCCTTTCACATGTTTAGAGGGAAGCCATGACGAGTACGCATCACGTTTGTCAGCTATACAACATTGTGTTTTTTTACGAGCTGCTCTGTTACATTTTCTGGTCACAGCCTAAGAGGTATGTGAAAACTCGTAGGAGGGAAACACAGGCAAGTTTCAGGGTAAAAAAAAAGACTACTTTTCATTTTAGAGATACATTAAATAAATGTTTAAGTAAAAGCCATTATCCTATCCACATTCATGAATTCTCCTTTCAAAATATACATCTAGCAAAATTCTTAAGCGGGATGTGGCCCACGTGCCTCTTGCCCATTGCACCACATGTCCTGGGCTTTAGCTGCGTTTGACACCCCTGGCTTGGGGAATACATAGGTGCCAGCAATAGGACGCCCCCAGAAACGTGGATGCTAAAATGCGTTTCCTTCTTTTAACAAGTGAATTGTGAATGAGGTGCCGTGGAGGTTGGGGGGGGCGGGTGACTCCTCAGACCATCAACTCTGCTTCCATCAGCTCAGATCCCACCCCCACCCCGTCTTGCTCCTGTGACGTTTGTCTCTGAGAGGCATTGAGAGAACACGGTGGTTGGGAGGTTGGCCCGTGGGAGGGGGGGGGGGATGCCCTTCTCCGAAGCAGGAGCCCCGATCTCGTCCCACGGGTGACAGAAGGTAGCACTTGTTAGCGATGAACGTGGATACCTGATCTAGGAAGTTTCCCAAGGCCAGTGTCTGCTTCCAGGGCCAGGGGAGAGGAAGGAACCCCAACAGGGAAGACGGAAGACCAGAAGGTTTGGGAAATTCTGTTGTACCACGGGAGGCCGCGTCCTAGAACGTGCGGCGCGGACGTAGCTACGCCATCTTTTGTTGAGGACATCAAGCCTGTGATGGACGGATGTGTGGACCCAAAGCAGAAGGCTGGTGGCTCAGACTAAGGGAGACAGAAGGAGCACCGGAAGGAACACTGGCTGCCTCTCGCTGTCCCCCGAGCAGGGCATAGGCACCAGGAGCCCTCCAAGAAAACTGCCATCCGTGGAGCAGCTCAGAGATGAGCCCAACTATTAGAAGGGGCATGGGTCTCTAATGCTAGGGACCCCCCCACCCCTTTCAGGAGTGCTAAAGGGTAGCGCCTCCTGAGTCTTAAAGAGCCGGGTTTTCGCTGCTTCAGTTCTGGCATGGGGCTGCTCTGGGGCCTGCAGGTGTTGAGGGGAGGTGGCCTGGGGCTGGCCTTGTCACTCAGCCAGCCCAGGAGGATGGGGCTGTCCGGAACAGAGAGAGCGGAGTCGCTGTCCCAGGGGGCTGCGGGCCCTCCACCCAGAATCCAGAGAACACAGCCAACACCCACAGGCTGGAGAGGGCAGAGCCCTTGTCCAGTTGCCCCAAAGAACACACAGTTATCGGCAAGCCTGTGGAGTTCATGGAAATCGGTCCCCTAGGCTTTGGACTCCCTCGGTGCTTGTTATTCCTTCCCTTTTTTTGGGGGGGGGGGTGTGTGGGAGGGGAGGGTGCTTTAACAAACAAGTGGATTTTCTCATAGGCCGGGCAGCTCCCAGTCCAAGCTCAGGGTGCCGGCGCGAGAGGAAGACTTGGCATCTCTTTTGAATCATAGCTTAGGAGACAAGTTCTCGTCTCGCTTCTGCGCCTGTGGGCCAGGCATCCTTGAGGGGCTCCACGTGTCTGGGCATTAGCCTGGATCTGGGCAGGGTGCTCGTGCAGGGACCCCTGGGTCCCAAGGAAGCTCTGATCCTGCCTGTTCTTTTTGGGTGGGGTTTTCCCTCCTGCGCTTCACATGTCTCTCATTTGTCATGGAAACGGCTACCCGGTGCCTGGTCCATCGTTGCGCATCGGACACCACAGAAAGGAAGCAAAGCCCAGCTGCCCTGGAGTCAATTCAGACCCAGAGGGACCCAACAGGTCAGAGGAGAACCGGCCCTGGGGGCTTCAGAGGCTGTCATTCTTTACAGGAGGAGAGAGCCCGTCTTTCTCCCATGGAGCGGCTGGTGGTTTTAAACTGCTGGTTTCAAACAGCTCAACACAGAACCACTGTACCACCCCAGCTCCTCCTTCTTTTTTTTTTTTTTGTTGGGGCATCACTGCCCTCAGGTGGTGGGAGTAGGAGACCCAGCCTTTGCTCCATGGAGCTGGTATTGAACCTCCATCCCAGTGGGCCGCAGTCCTGCACACAACCATTACGCCACCGGGGCTCAGCCACCAGCTGAAGAGCCACCAGCTCCTCCTTCTGTGAGCTCCAGATAACCTATATTCCAGACGATGTCACCAGTTTCTCAGATGATGAACAGCTTTCCCACCCTCCCCACCCCCCACCATGTTGGATTTAGATGATTCCAAAGATGAGATCTGGGGTGAATTTAAGACTTGGGGGATGATGTGGTGGAGTGTATGTGTTTTGCAGGTGGGAAGAACCTGAATTGGGAGGTGTGGCAGTCATGTATCCATGATGTCAAATTCATGATTGGGATGTTGGGGTGGAGTCTGGCCTGTTAATGTGGAGATAGCCAATGAGGCCTCTGTGTGGGCATGACTTTCTCCTGAGAATCAATGAGGTCTTTGTGTGGGCATGACTTTCTCCTGAGAATTCTGGGAAGTCTCCCGGTATTTCTCAATCGGAGAAGAGAGACTTGACTCTCAGTCTCTGCGATTCCGTCTCTGAGACCACGAACTACTGATGAGACAAGATGGCAGCGTCCAAGGAACTGGAGGAGCTGGAAGAGGAGCCACACGGCCCTACCCTGATGGAACCAGACCTCTGAAGCTGGAGAAGCCATGTGGAGAGCCCTGCCAGTGCCGAGTTGCTTCTACCACCACCGGATGCTGTTGATGGACCCTGAGCCCTGGAAGCGAGGAGCCATGGGGACACCCCTGCCAGCGCCGAGATGCTTCAACAAAGCACGTGCTTTGTGAGTCAGAAGGAGACTTTACAGACTGGTATTGGACATAAGGGCTAATGTTGGATTTATGACCTTGGACTGGACTGGGTTGGGATACACTCTCAATGTTCCATTCCTCTTGTATATAAACCTTTTCCTTATATCCATATGTATGCCTATGAATTTGTTTCTCTAGTCTACCCAGACTGACACAGGGAGGGGCAGAGGGGGCAAAGGGGTGGCATATTATGAATTGAATGGTGTCCCTCCTCTGTCCCCCAAATATGTGTTGTCAAGTCTGCCAAGGGTCAGCAAACAAAGAAGGTGGCAGCCAGGGAGATGGATGGACATGGTGGCTACAACCACGGGCTCAAACAGAACACGGATTTCAAGGATGACCCAGGCCACGCCCCTGTTGTGTTCCGTTGTGACCTCGGTCCCCATGGCTTGTAACTGGCCTGATGGCCCCCACAGCAGCATGCCGGTTACCATCCTGACACTGCATCGGCTATGCTAACGAGAGAGGACTCGTGGGGTGGGTCTAAATCGGTCTCTCTTTAGAGATGAGGGCTATCGAGCCACGGGAAGAACTTTGAGGAGCAGAAGCTCAGAAGAGACAAGGGCCTTCCTCAGGAGCCCAGAGAGAGAGAGGGTCACCCCAAATGTCACGTCTGGGCCCTGGGGCGATCGAGACTCCTTCACAGTAGAAGCCTCTTTGGTTGAAGTCTGGCGAGAGGCCAGGGACCAGAGACCAGAGACTGGGCCTGAGGAGAGAGACAATCTCTATGTCTCTTTCTGGTCTCCCCAGGACCAGAAGCCCCGGGGATGGAGCCAGAGTGTGCCCCGCATCGGAGGCTCAATTTGTCACCCCAACTATTGGGTCTGTGCCCTGGATCAGTGAGCCTAATTAGTGACCACTCCAAGAAGAACACACACACACACACACACACACACACACACACACACACCACAAGAACTCCGGGAAGTCGAGGGAGTGCATCATCACCAGCAACAAAGCCTGCTTACTGTGTACTCAACTTCGAGCCTCAGGCAGCACTTGTACTGGTTTTTCTAACAATATCAATCACGCGCGGGCAGCTATAATTCTTGAATGACTCGACAAGCCACAGAAAGCCATAAAACAGAGTCCTTGGGAGGCATTGCAGCTGACGAGTCACATGGCAGCATGCTGATGGACCCTGAGTCCTAGAGACTGGAGGAGCCACGGGGAGACCCCACCAGCACTGAGATGTCTCTTCTTCTACCGCCACTGGATACACACGACTCTGCACCCACTGGCCTGTGATCGTCCTGGGGTCATTGCATGTGCTCCGTGAGTCAGAAGAAGACTTTCTAGACGGGTATCAGCTATGTGGGCTAATATCGGACTTGTGGGCTTGGACTGGATTGGGATGCTTTTGACAGATAGGAAATCCGAGCAAAAACGCTATTCCTAGATGTCCTCGCTGAGAAAGATTAATCTGAAGCCAACATTGGGTATTGGGGTGGTGAAATGTTGACAAGAAGCACCTTGAAAGAGAAGCGATTTCCTTGACTTGCAAGCAGAAGATCGTCTCTTGGGCTAATGGAAAAGGAAAGATGAGAAATGACAGAGCACTGAGCAAAATGGGGTCATGAAGAGTCCCCAAATAGAGGGTCTGGGAAATGTGTGCTGGAGTAAAGTTCTCAGACGAAGACACGTCGCTAGAATAGACGACTTCTGCACTGAGGTGCCTGCCCCCAGCGGAATGGTGTCACGCGTTGCACAAAGCCAAGGAAGCAGCGGTGAACACAACCAGACATCAAGCCATGCAAGACGGTGTCACCTGCAGATGACATATTATTAATAAGCTTTCCTCTAATCCTGAAAAAAAAAAAAGCCATAAAACCCAGTGAGCACATAAAACCCAGCGAGTACCTGAAACAAAATCCTACCATGCGTTACCTTGCCGTGTACTTCCCAGGTGACCGCCTCTATCCGTCTTACACCCTAGCCAAGCCACCCCGAGCGGTCCGACTGACCTCGAGCGGGATTCAGATGGTCCGTGAGCACCCCAAACTCTGGTTGGAACCCTTGGCAAGACAGCCGAAGCCAACCATGATCAACACGGAGCCCGTTGCAACCAAGTTGGCAGCATGGAAACCAGGCCCTCTGGCTCCCCATTCACAAGAGAAAGTCTTCCACTCGAGCTGGCCCCAGAGCCAGGCTTCCCACCCCCGAAACAGTGAGGAAATGCACGCCTGTTGGTGAAAAGCCACCCCCTTGTGGTAGTTTTGTCACAGCAGCCCCAGGGGACTCAGCCACGTGCCAACCATCTCTGAGATGCCACCGGGCAGGGCAACATTTTGTTCTGTTACACGCAAATCCCCGGCGACGCTAGGGCAGCGGTTCTCAACCTGGGGGTCGAACCACCCTTTCGAAGGGGTTGCCCGATTCATGACAGCAGCAGAGTGACAGTGAGGAAATAGCAATGAACATAACTTTATGGTTGGGGGGGTGGGTGTCACCACCACATGAACAACAGTATTAAAGGGTCGTGGCACGAGGAAGACTGAGAGCCACTGGTCTATGCCATCTCAAACCCCAACCCAAGCTCTGCCACCCAGCAGTGATGACTCCCAGCGCCGCGTGCCCCCCTCCCCCTTGTTTCTATTGGCTGAGACTCTGACTGTGGACGGGAGTAGAAACCCTGGTCTTTCTCCCGAGAAGCTGCTGCTGGTCTCGAACCGCTGACTGGGCGGATGGCAGCCTCCCGGGGACACCACAGGGCTTCCATAGCGTCTAACTACAGCCATGTCCACATAGAAGATTGGGGGGTGGGGATGCAGCTGTGCGAGCCCTTAAAAAGATGCACCTGTTGTTGAGCCCCGGTGGCATCGTGGTTTTGTGTGGGACTGAGGTCCACTGGGTTGGCGGTTCCAATCCAGCAGCAGTCTCCAGGAGCAAGGCTGGGCCTCCCACTCCCCCCAGAGGGCAGTGATGCTACCTCCCCCCAAAAAAGATGCACCTGTCAGAAGCCTTATCCCTGCCCTGTCCTCAAGGTCACCCCTCTCCGTTAGGACTTGTGCCATGCTGCCCGGGCGATTCAGGCACAGGGCACCCCCACAGGACCCATTGAACTGCTGCTGTCTCCCAGGGGCAGATGGACAAGATTTGTCTCCCGAAGAACTTCTGTCATCGATCACCAGGACTCCTGCTTGGAGCCTACCACCCTCTTTAAAGACAGCTATGGCCGCCTTGCCTCTGACTGATGGCAGGTGGGGCCCCTGCACAGAGAGAAGCCACTGAGACGCTTCTGGCATTTAGACCTGGCACTGAAAGAGCCCTTTCCCATGTGGCCGAAGAGGTGAGGGAGCTACGGATGGCCCCATGGGACACTGGGAACAGGACAGCTGGTGACAACGTGAGCATCGAGTCCCATCCCTGGAGGGCTTGGGGGCTGCTGACCGGGCTGGGCTGGATGGAGGCTGTTCCCCCACCAGCCCCAGTCTGCACCGCCAGCCCCTCCAGCTGGTATAACCTCCTGCCTCTCCACCTAACGTATGATCAGAAGCCCCCTTCATTTGGGCTCAAAGTAGGAAAAGTTTTCTGTTATTTCTAACTCCAAGAAGTGAAATGGATACGAACCAACGATCTCTCTTTGACCGGGTGAATGATCTTGAAACTGAAAACACTCAAGGGTCAGATAGAGGGAGGTGTGCTCCTGCAGCGTCAGAGGAAGTTATCCCGGTCCGGGCCCTGCCCCCGCCACCGTTGAGAACTTCCTATCCACTGACTACCAGGCAGTTAATTCTCTTTCCGGGAAAAACCCAGCAATACACTTATGTCCACACTCAGTGTCACACTCTGGATGCCCCAAATCAAAAAGGCCCCTGTGCGATGCCATCCTATATAAGCACAAAGAGGGAGGCGCCCTGGTGGTGTAGTGATTACGAGTTCGGGTGCCACCTCAAGGTCCGTAGTTCAAAACCACTCTCTTCGGGAGAAAGGTGAGGTTTCTATTTTTATAGCGAGACCGTCTCCTGGAGATGCAGGGAATCCAGGACAGAGGAACTCCTCAGGACCAATAATGAGAGTAGCCACTCCAGGAGGGCAAGGGAAAGGGTTACCGATCACAATCTTCCCTGGGGGACACACAGCAGCAAAGGGGGTGAAGGGAGACACTGGACAGTGTAAGACATGAAAAAATAATAATAATTTATGAATTATAGGGCTGAGCCCCGGTGGTGTAGTGGTTGAGTGCGTGACTGTGGCCCACGGAGCTGGCGGTTCAAATCCAGCAGCAGTTCTCCAGGAGCAAGGCTGGGCCTCCCACTCCCACCCGTGGGCAGTGATGCCCAACAACAACAGAAAATTTATAAATTAGCAAAGGTTCATGAGGGAGGGAGGAAGGGGTTGGCGTGGGAATGAGGAGCTGACACCAAGGGCTCACGTAGAAAAAAAAATGTTTTGGGAATGATGATGGCAACAAATGTACAAATATGTGTGTGTGTGTGTGTGTGTGTGTGTGTGTGTGTGATGGATGGATTGTGATATGAGCTGCATAAGCCCCGGGTAAAATGATAAAGAGAGAGAAAGAGAGAGACAGAGATGAAGACTCAGGCACACAGTGGACAGTTCTACCCTGTCACTATGTTGTTGTGGATTTGATGGCAGCGAGTGAGATGGAGAAATTGAGGGGCGGGGGGCTGGAGACAGGGACGAGAATGTCTGAGAGAGGCGGCCGTCACCTAGGACATTATGTTAATTGAGAGAAACCTGTCTACAAGACCCTGCAGGTATGTAAAAAGTATTCAGCAGGGAAAAAATCTGGGAATAGAAGCCCCTTTGTGTAGCAGTGACTATAACCCCCTTCTCCCCTCACCAGCAAGGCGCGCCGGTGGTTATGCACCGGCTCCTCCCTGCAGGGTCAGCAGTTCAAAACCACTTCTCGCTCCTTGGGAGAAAGCAGGGGCTTTTCAGTTCCACGAAGAGCTAGCCATTCGTAAGCCCACAGGGGCAGACACTTCTACCCTGTCCTAGAAGTCACTGCGGGTTGGCATCGATTCAATGGCCCTGGCTTTGATTTTCCGGGGCTTCTTCACACCCCTGCTCCTCTCAGTTCATCCGTTCAAGTAACGTTTGGTGAGATCCTCTGATGTACCAAGGCCGGGCACTGGACACTGGATTCCCATGAGGTTCTTCGCCTCAAGCAGCTTTCAAGCTGGAAGGCAGAAAGGGTGGGGGACAAGACCCTGAAGGCCACCAGGAGAAGTCAGGAAGACACCTGAAGACGGGAGGTGGAGGTGGAGGGAGCAGGGGGGAGGACTAGGGCCGGGAAGATTGGGGAGCACTGAGCTGATTCCACACCCTGAGCTCCCGCTCTTCTTTAGAAGAGACGCTTCTAGATTAAAGTGACCAGACATCCCGCTATGGGCGGGGCAGTCCCGACTTCAAATTTCCCTGTGTCCCACGTCGATTAAAAAAAAAAAGTCTTAATATTTGGAAAAGATACATGACAAGGTAGGGGATGGTAGGAGAACGGGAAAGGAATATGCTCCCCACCCCCGTCAATGGTGTCCCGCTTTACCAATGTTAAAATCTGGTCCCTTTATCCTAGATGCCATCTTGTCTCAGAACCTCTTCCCGGCTCAGAACCCAGGTGACCTGAGAACCCTAGAGTCCAAACCTGGGCCCCAGGAGGGCGGCCGCAGGACGGTCTGGCTGAGGTTGGCATGGTGACTTTCCACCTTGCCCCATTTTCCCCATGAGCTCCGTCCCGAGGTGCTGCCAACTTGCTGGCCCCATGGCTCCTCCTGCACCGGAACTGGGGCTTCAGACCCAGTCAAATGGTTCCAGGCACGGCCAACCAAGTCCTAACTAACCAGACCCCAATTTTTATAATTTTCAGGTGAAGCAGAAAGGTGTGAGGGGCTGGGTGGCTGAGCCACATGTAGCCGTTCAAATCCAGCACTCACTCCTGGAGAAGAGAGAACGGCCGCCTGCTTCTGGATGATTTCCAGCCTTAGAAACCCCATGCAGCAGTTCCACTGTGTTTGAGCAGGAGCAGGCTGGGATGGCGGCAGATGTGGGTGCTTGGGGGTACCAGAATGGGAACATTGACAGGTCAAAGGGACCCACTGAGCGCTTTCAGGAGCCAACGGAGGTGGGTGGACGATTGTCAGGACTGAGGAGAGCATCCCACACCTAGATGGCCATCTTCTCAGAGTGGGGCGCCGTTGTTGTTTCTGACTCTGCCTCTGAAAAGACTGGTCGGCAGGCACCCCGCCCTGGTTGACCAAGAGAGAGCGATGGCAGTTCTAGCAGGGGTCTGACCCGTCACTTTCCCCCTGCTGACTCACTGGCACTTGACAACGTCAGGCACATCCCCTTGGTGGGCCCCGGCCCAAGCAGGAAGAACCACCAGTTCCAAGTCCGGAGGGAAATCAGACACATTTTGCCGAAGACTCTCCCATTCTGGGTTTGTCCTCTAACTCGGAGCTGCCCCACTGGCTGAGCAGGGACCTGCTGCTGGGGCAGGGTTTGGAGCAGTGCTTGGGAGGCAAAGCAGTATGGTGAGAGGGTGCTGTGCCTCCTTCCTTCACCCCCTTTCCTCTGCATGTTAGCCTGTGGCTGGAGGACCCCTCCCTTCAGCAGACACGGCACTGCTTGCAGTCTGGGCTGAAAGGGCTGAAGGGCTGGGGCAGGGGCAGGGGCAGGGGCAGGGGTAGGGCCCTGGTTAGAGTCCTGACCTTAGGAGGTAGGGCGGCTGTCCATTTCTTCAAGAGCAGGGGACAAAGGAGAAGTCCTTGGCAGCTGGAGGCCAGGTGAGCCTGGATACACAGGTGCCCAGGAAACATTTGATGAATAACAGTACTTCTCTGTGCCCCAAGGGGTCTGGGGTGGGGGGGAGGAAGCAGAATGGGTGTGGGCCTGAAGCAGAGGGTGCTGGCCTATTTAACTCTTTCAGAGCCAGAGGCCCTGAAAAGAGGTAGGCATTCTGCCCCCAGGGAACAGATGAGGAAACCGAGGCTGGGCAACTCCTGC
>PVJH01021165.1:0-39181 GCA_004026705.1 Nesogale talazaci
GCCGAGTAGATGCAGGCGAGCTCGGAGACGGAGGCCATGGTGCGGAGGGCCGGGCTGGCGGCTGCCGGGCGCGGTGCTAGTCGCCGGATGAAGTGAGGGGCTCACCCCAACGCGGCCTTAGCTTCCTCGGAAGAACCGAGCACCTTAACGGCAGCTGAGGCAAAGGGATGGCGCGCCTGCGCGCAGCAACTTATACGGGCCACGCCGACCAATCGGGGCCCACTTCTGGCGGAAGAGGCGGAGCGACAGCCGCAAGGGAAGATGGAGCTGAGGCGCCTGCGCGCACCAGGTGAGTCAGTTCCTGGTCTCCGAGTTTAAATGTTTTCCCTCTTACGCTGCCGGCGCCTCCATTCTGGCTCATAAAGCCCTTGTGGGACAGCTTCAAACTACCTCTGTGGGTTTCCGAGACCAACCGCTCACCGTGCCGTTAGCAGTCCGACGTGTTTGTAGAAAAATTTAAAAGATGCCACCCCGGTCGGTCCGACTTTGCTAGAGCTGCACCAAGCCTCTGTAAAACTATTTAGACTGTCACTAAGCCACCAGCGGCGCTTTCCCCGCAGGAGGTGACCTGGGAAGAGGGGCTCGCTTGCACCGCGGGAGGTTGGGCGCATGCTCAGTGACTTCCTGGTAAGTAACTAGAGAGAAGAAACGTGAAGGCTGTTGACATGCGACACTCTTGTCAATTAAGCCACACTTTGCAAGGCCTCCTTAATCCTCGCGTGAGAGGTAGTAAGTTCTCTTTCCATTTTACAGGTGGCAAATTATATTTGGGACACTTTATTCAGTCAGTGCCATTATGATCCCTAACCGAACTGCGGAAGTTTCTCATGTTGAGTCCCACAATAGTAAACAAGTCAGGGAGGCCTGGTGGCCATAATGAATTACAGGGGTTGCTATGAGTCGGCATCAATTCGGTGGCAGTGAGCCGTTTTTTTTTAGGAGAAGGGGAATTAAAATAGAACACTTTTGGGCTGCATCTGCGTCTGCGTGGCTGGCAGTTCCAAACCAGCAGCAGCTCCCCTGGATAAAGACTGGACTTTCTACTCCAGTAAAGAAAGTTAAAAAAAAAAAAAAAAGTTACTGTCTAGGAAATCCACAGGGGATTGCGAGCATTGACTCTATGGCCTTGAATTTGGTTTAAGTGGCTTAACCCTTAAATTTTTTTTTTTAACTCACTGGCATCAAGGACCAGAAAGCCCCTCTCTCAATCTTTTAAATTACTCTTCTGTTAATAGTGGATTGTGTTGTGTGTTGCACCATCATTTTGAAGAGCAAAGTGACACAACATGGTTGAAGCTGTGCATGGCTTGAATCCAGCACCTCAGGTGCTGATTTTGTTACTAGAGAAACTCGGTAACACATGGAGGTCCGAGCACAAGGCAGTGTGTGCATGAGGCAAACTGGAAACCTCGTCTCTCAACAGGCTTATAGGCAAAGATGTGGAACAGCAGAGAACAGAAAGCCTGAGATGTGTCAATATGAATAAATCTCAGAGTGAAAAGAAGCAAGTTGCACAAAGAACCCAGCCAGTCACTCCTGCAAGAGAACACTTTGCTTCAGTACAGTGCTCAATGACTGCTTGGTAGTTACTGAGAAATCTCTGCAAGACAAAATGCTAAATGATGTAAGGTGTGATCTGGACTCTAGATCATCCTGTTTTGTAAAACGTCAGAAATCGCCATCTCAAAGTAGTCCACTGCTGAGACTAGTGCCCCTGCTTACCCTTCAGGCCTGGAGTGCTTCGCACTCCTGTGGCTAGTAGCCAGGCTTGCAGAACTATCACCAAGTGACATCCAAAAAGGCAGCATTTGCCCAGGGATAAAGCTCAGGAGGCAGGAATGAATTGGACAGGACTAGTGGACATGGTAATGTGGGGACACTAGCTAACATTCCCATAATAATGATGTGCACTTTGGCTAAACAGTCGTTCCACATGTCCCCAAGTCCCCCACAAACTCCACTCTTGCACACAGCAAAGCCAGACCTCAACACATATCCTGCACCCCACCCCTTCCCAGTCTGGTGCACACAATACCAGCTATCTTATAGTTTCAGGTTCCTGATGTCCTTGTCGGGAGGAAACAATACTTTCTACTCCTGTAAACAGTACAGTTTTGAAAACTCAAAGCGAGCTGTTCTACCCTGTCTTATAAAGCAACTATGAGTTAGCCTCAACTCGCCAGTGACAGTTAGTGAATGAATGTCCTGGTGCTAATGACTTCAGTAACCTATATCAAGAGTCCCAACAGTGACCATCGTACATTCTTTCCTACACAGCCAGCTGCCCTTGGATGCAAATACACTGGTGTCTCTCCATGTGGCTTAAAACCTGTTTACGGAGTCTCCCACTTTGGCTTTGGGCAGGAAAGAGGGAATGCTATTAAACTGTAAAGACTACAATCAATGGTATAAAACAAAAACGTGCATGAACTATTGCATGGAAAATGGATTCATTCTGTAAATTTTTACTCAAATCACAAAAAGTTTAAAAGTAAAAAAAATTAAAACAGCTACTTAGGACCAAGAAAAAATTAGCCTATCACTTGAACCAGTTACAATTTTGGAGTCTATGAGCAAATCCTGACTCTCAAAGTTTTCACCTATAAACTAGAGCTATAATTATGGAGCACAATGAACATTGAATTAGCCACAGCTACTCTTCTGAATTACTTAAAACATCAATTGCCCAGACATTTCTCATTTTTTATTGCCCAAAAGTTTTGTTGGTAGAATACAAGGGGGTACCTCAAAAAAGCCAGAGTTGCACTGGGCAGAGTTGAGCTTTAATTACGCATTTTTCCTGTGAGGAGAATCAAGCAGCTCATTCTGAGTTAGTGCACCCAGAGGCATTGCCTGGAAAGCTTCTTTCTGGTCACAGTGAATTTTTTAAAAGGCAGTTTCACTTTAGCCTCATTTTGTGATGGCGCCAGTTTAAGAGAACAGCATGTAGCTATGAAATTTTATTTCCTGCTCAGGGAAAAATGCTGCATAAATTGTTGTGATGTTGAACACAGCTTACAAGAGCAGCATTATGGGAAAATCTCGATGAGTGGTTTTCTCATTTCAAAAAAGGTGAAAGGTCAATTGATGACAAACCTCGTTCTGGATGTCTGGTCAACTTCCCAGACAGACAATGTCAACTCATACTGCATTTGGAGTTCTTCCCACCTGGTTAGACTGTTAATCAAGCTTTCCATTTAGAGGTTCTGAAAAGACTGCATAATAGTGTTTAACAAAAAAGGCCTGGTTTGTGGCAGACAGACTGGTTTTATCATCAAGACAATGCACCTGCTCACACAGCCATCTCAGTGTGCCAGTTTGGGGCAAAAACTGCATTCCTCTCTTGCCCCACGCCACCTTACCCACCTGACCTTGCTTGTTTCCTCAAATGAAGAGGCATATGATAGGACAGCAATGACAATGTACAAGAGGTAAAGGAAAGCAACGAGGGAGTGCTATCAGCCATCAAACAGATGAGTTTGGAAAATGTTTCCAAGAATGGAATCACACATTTGACAAATGATTTAATGTAATGGAGAGTACTTTGTTGTTTTGTACAAAAAAATTTCAATACATAACTTTGAAAAAAATTGTTTCTTGGGCCGGCGGGGGCGGTAAACCCCCCTCAGATACTGTTCCTAAGACCCACAGCAGGAGCTTGGTGGTGCATTGGTCACCCGTTGGGCTGCTAATCACGAAATCAGCAGTTGGAAAAAGGGTCACAAGGAAGAGAGGAGCCAGTCAAGGTGCAGTATAGCACCAAGGAAACACAACTTTCCTCTAGATTTTAATGCTTCCCCCCACCTCCCCATTATGACCCCAATTCTACCTTTCATATCTGGCTAGACCAGGGGATACACACCAGTAGTTAAGAGCTGGAAACACAGGGAGTCCAGGACAGAGAAACCCCTCAGGACCAATAAGAGTAGGTGATATCAGGAGGGGCAGGGGAAATTGGAGTAGAAGGGGGAAACTAACCACAATGACCTACCTATTACCCCTTCTCTGGGGGACGGACAAGAGCAAAGTGGGTGAAAGGAAACACTGGTCAGTGTAAGACATGAAAAAATAATTTATAAATGTTCAAGGGTTTGTGAAGGAAGGATGGTGGGGGGAGAAACGGGGGAAATGAGCTGACACCAAGGGCTCAAGAAAGAAAGTTTAGAGGATAAGAAATGTACAAATGTGCTCGACACTATGTATGTATGAAGAGTTCTATGAGCCCCCAATAGTGACTTTAAAATAATTTTCTAATGAAAAAAATATATAGAAAACCCCACCTCCTGGACACTCAAAAGGAGAGTTTTAGTCTGTTCTAGAAGGTTGCCAAGTCAGAATTTTCTTGATGGTAGTGAGCTTGATGAGGAGCTTAGGACCCACAAGCAAAACAGCATGACTACTAGGGTTCCAGTTCACCCCTGCCCAGTCTCTTCCAAACAAACACCACTCTCATCAGTGAATGCTGCAGACAAGCTCTCTCAGTAACACTTGTTGCAAAACAAACACACAAAAAGGTCCAATCATGGGCTGAGCCCTGGTGGCGTAAGTGATTGAGTACAGGACTGTGGCCTGTGGGCTTGGCGGTTCAAATCCAGTGGCGGCTCTCAGGAGCAGCACTGGATAGCGCCCACAACCACCAGAGGCAGTGATGCCCACAAAACACACACACACAAAAACCAAACCAAAAGGTCCAATCACAACAGTGACTTCTGAGGTGATCTGCTTGACCAGTTTAGTTCTGCTAGGACAGAGGTCAACTCAGGGTATACTGATTGTTCTATTGAGATGCTAAGGGGATAATCTGGATAGATTTTTCTTCAAGGACACACAGGACAATCACAAAGACATAGTAAGTTTTAAGGACATGGAAAACTGTGATGGTGAGAAGGCCAGGGAAATTGCACCATGAAATTTGGCAACAGAATGAAGCTGCTGGTTCTGAGGGTTCCAAAAAGCTGTTCTGAGAATTTCCTGGGAAACTGCCCCACGCATCCACAGCCCTGATCTTACCCCTCCCTCCAGACTTTTTTTTTTTTTTTGTATTTCATCTCTTTTTTTCGCCAGTGATGTTATTGGGGGCTCTTACAGCTCTTAAAACATACAGTACATCATTTGTACAAAGCATATTTGTACACATTTTACCATATTAATTTCCAAATATTTTCTACTTGAGGCCTTGGTATAAGCTTCTTTCCCCCTCCCTTTAAAAAAATTTTTTTATAAATCATTTTACAGACTTTTGTTACTAAAACAATCATTCAAAGGAGCATTGAAAAGCAACATGATTTGAAGGTAAACAAGTGGCCATCTAACTCAGAAGAAACAAAGCCCACATGGAAGAAGCACACCAGCCTGTGTGATCACAAGGTGTTAAAGGGATCAGGTACCAGGCATTAAAGAACTAAAAACTCTATCGTTGTAAATGAGGGCAAGTGCAGATTGGAAACCCAAAGCTCATCTGTAGGGAATGAGACATCCCCTTACAGCAGGGTGGTGGGGAGGATATGAGCCAGTCAGGGTGCAGTGTAGCAACTATGAAATGTACAACTCTCCTCTAGTTCATCGCTTCTTTCACCCCACTATCATGATCCCAATTCTACCTTACAAATCCGGCTAGACCAGAGGATGTACACTGGTACAGATAGGAACCAGAAACACAGGGAATCCAGGACAGATGATTCCTTCAGGACCAGTGCTGAGAGTGCCGATATTGGGAGGGTGGAGAGGTGGGCTAGAAAGGGGGAACCGATTAGAAAGATCTACTTATAACCTCCCTGAGGTATGGACAACAGGGAAATGGGTGAAGGGAGGCATCAGACAGTGTACGATATGACAAAATAAATTATAAATATCGGGTTCATGAGGGAGGGGGAAAATGAGTTGATACCAAGGGCTTAAGTAGAAAGCAAATGCTTTGAGAATGATGAGGGCAACAAATGTACTTGACCTACAATGGATGGATGTATGGATTGTGATAAAGAGCTGTATGAGTCCCTAATAAAGTGATTTTAAAAAGGAACACGATTTGAGTTCAAGGCTACCACACCTGTGTTTTCATGGGTTAAAAGTTAAGGCAGAATTATTTGGGAAAAGGTCAGATAAAAACACGACCTTCAACTGCTTAGAAAAAGCTCCACATTTTGCCATTTTTATCTACTAAGTTTTTGTGATTTGTACCAATGCTTTTACCCTTTTCTCACCCTTGATGCCACTCATGGTAAAAACATTCTGCGAATTAAATACATTTTCAAAAGACTAGTAAGTCCTTTAAAAAGCCAAGATACCCCAAAGTGGAGATTAAATTTACCATCATTGTGAAGGTCTAAGCCATCTACTACAAACACTCCTCTCAATGGGCATTGCTTACCATTACATAATTAGAAAATTAAGTCCATTTTGCCATTTTTCTTTATTCCCAAAGCTGCTTTTGCCCAACTTTTGCCATTAATGAAAAACTATTTTAGTAAAATAAAAAAGCTTAGTTTTAAAAGCTATCCAGATTTCACCAGAAAGAAAAAAACTATACTATATGCAGCTGTCACACGATTTTCAATAGTATGTTTTCTAAAGCGTTGTTCCCCAACCATGCTTTGGTTTAAACGTTTAGAAAAGTATATCCAAACAGAAAGACACCCTCTATTTAATGCCAAAATAGTATTTCGTATTCCCTCTAGTGGAATATTTCTTTCATATTTTCATTCACCCTCAAACACCCCAGGAAACGAGGTGCTAAGGGCTCTGGGTGGGGCTGCAGCACACCTGGGCACCCCTGCATGCTTTTTGTTTGAAGGCTTTAGGTATGGCTGTGTCGGAAAGTAAATATACGCATAATAAACATGAAAAGAACCTCCTAACATGATACCACTGGTCAGTCACTTTATTTACATCTTTGAATTATTAAATATGTCTAAAGTGCATTCTTATAGCTAATCAATAGCAGCATTTGTTTTGTTTAAAAACCTTAAATATTCAGGTCAGTGCTGGTAAGTCCCAGGAAAGAAATCGTGATCTAGATAGAATCTCCCTTAATCACCCAAGACAAACAAACACTTGCATGAATTAGTTTATAGGTATATAAGAAATATACAAAAATAGCATTATTAAAAAATTCATACAGCAATGAGCAAAGGGGTTCTCTCTCTGCTATTAATATTAAATATGACAGGATATATACTATAAACAGGGTGGTGAGTGGCAGATGTCTTTGGAACCAGCCAGTGTTTGCTATATAATTCATCCCAGGGCAGTGATGCTCAACAAACTGGAGTTTGACACAGTGGTCCAGAGGGTGCTTCTGGCGTGACTTTGAAGAAACTATCAACACTAATGAGTGTTCTTTGATTTCTAGGGCTGTATCACCTTAGGGCTTCTTGCGCCTAAAACACAGAAACCAGCATTTAGTGATAATGCAATGAGTGATACATTCATAAAACCGTCTTTAGAAGAGCTTTGCGAACCTGTTTTATCAGAGAAAAATTCAAGTTCTTCTGAGAGCAATATATGCTTATCTTAGCATTCACTGTAGAAAACAGGATTGTGCGTCTTTGTCTACCCCTCTTTGAGACTTTCCCATATTACCTGAGGAATACGTATGTCAAAAGTGGATACAGGTGGAATGGGCTTGCATAGCATACTTGAAAAGATGGGGTTTTACTAAACAATGAGAAAAGAGGCCAGACTCCTCGGTGCGTTAATAAAGACAAATAACCAGACTCATTGCCACTGAGTGGGTTCCATCTCAGTGACACTCAGTGTGGGGTTTTCCCAGAATTTACAATGTGTGACCCCTTTGCCTACCTCAAGTTTTACTATTCAGACTTAATGACTTTATTGGATATCTTTACCTCTAAGAACAGGAAAAAAAAATAGTAAGAGAAAAATACTATCTCCATCCTTTTTGAGAATGAATGATACTTTTTACAGGCTATTTTTGTGCTTCAAAAAAAAGCAACCATGAGAGTAAGACCAAGAGGCAAATCAGGACAGAATGAATGGCACAAGCGCCTCACTAATGCCCTTGACAGGGCTCCGCGTCTGTGCTGACTGCTCTACGTACTTCCTCCCATCTTCCTGGGCTCTCAGCACCCTGCTGGTCTCCACAGTCTTCCCAGGGGTCCCAAACCAAACCCAGTGCCAGCCAGTCGGTGCTGACCAAGTGACTGCCCTGTGGTTTCACAGACTGCACCTTGAATGGGGAAGCGCAGCCCAACTGCCGCCAGGCGGACCGTAACCACATGACCAGGGCTCCCTCCAGAGATCCCAGGGAGAAACAAAACCCAGATTCCTCTTCACGACAGGCAGCTGGCAAGGAGCAGGGGTGGTGAGCACACAAGAGAAACCCAGCAGCCGCGCAGGACTGGCAGCAGCAGCCACTCACTTGGGTTGTGCGTGATGCTGGTATCCAGGCCCCAGTTGTGATCCGGCTCTCATCTCCACAGCCACGGAACACTGACAGCAAAGACCAGAACAGGCTCAGTCAGGGGGAAACCCAGCACCGCTTTCCATGTTCAAACACCAGCCAGACACGTGCAATGTATTTCAGATCAAGGCCACATCCCAGGACAGCCCTCATTTCAAGGAGATGGAAGAGGAGTTCTTAGTGGCTTCCTGGCCCCATCTTCTCCTGTTGTCTGCACACAGCATCACCAAGAAGCAACCGTTTCTGACAATTCCCATCAACTTCATGCAAATTCTTGTTACTCGAGAGCCTAAGTTCCCAAAGCCTACTGCCCTTTTCCAGAAAAAAATTACTCAGCACCCCACCTAAATTAGAAAACAACCAACAGATAACTTGTACTGCAGCCCATCATAATCCAGGACAAAGCCTAAGAATCTGCTTTTGCAGGTCTGGTTTGTTGCAGCGCCCACTCCCCTGTGAGCATGGTATCACTTACTTTGGGAAATACTGTGCCAGGCTGCTTGTCTCTGACCCCAAACTGGCTCAGAGGGGCTCTGTGCTCCAGTGTGGCCAGACCTAAACAAATGCATAGTACCTTTTCCCAAATTTGCTGGCAAATGAGTCTATAGGCTGGGCTGGCACCTGGGGATCAGGATGTACCTTAGTTTCGTTTCTTTTCTTTTTTTTTTTTTAAATAATTCCCCCGAAGGGGTGCACTGTTCCTACAAGTACTGCAATATCAGGTTGATGCGTGGAGTAGACGGAGCAAGCTCCTATTCCATCTCCCTGCTCCGAAAATCCATTTACTATATTGTCCTCAGAGGACATAACAGATATTAAACTGATAAGAACAGATACTACACTTGATCTTAGCCAAAAGGCCGAGAAGCGATAGCACCTTAGCTTCTTTAAAGCACTTAACAAAGTTAGCTGTGGGGTTTTAAAACACGGCACCGCTAATTGTTATTAAGCAAATATTCAATTGTTCGCCCCTACCCTTGTTTCTACATCGGTCCATTCACACTCTGTACCATCTGCTTGGGCAGGAGCAACCGTGGAAGATCTCCGTTTCCGATTACTGTAAAAGGGGAAACCATAATTCTCTAAACTAAGAACAGCAAAAATGCATCAAAATAAATACTAAAAAACAGAAATGGGGAAATAGCATTGAAGGAAAGAAAAATTAAACAGTAGTCTGTGCCTCCAGAAAGAGCAGCTCTTAAGAGAACAAGACGCCTCTAGACATCTTTGATGATCACTCACCCAGTTGGTGATTCCTGCTTCAGAGTCTCAATATCAGTAAACTGAACAGACTGTCCACCGCCCCGTGTTTTATAAACATCACCCTAAAACCAGGAGAAAAGGGCACGGTTACACTCGGATACATCCAGACAAGAAACATGCATGTATCTTATGTCAAATTGATATCAAGATTCTGTTTTATAGAAACTCCCACCCACAAAACCAGATGGCACTTGGGACCGCTGAGGCTATGCTATTAAAGTGTTAGAAATGTATGTATCTCTTACTAAACAAAATAAATAAATAATAATCAGTAGCATTCATACTTGGAGCGGGGTGGGGATTTCTTTTTGGATCAGCCTCTAATTAAAATGCAAAAACCACTAAGAATTAAAAACCTACCTGGAAATGTCTAAAGTACTAAGATGTGGTACACTGTATTTTAAAGGGCATAGCATCCCCACACTCCAGTGGCAATACTGCCACTATAAGGACTATCCTCTAAGTTGAATTTGAAATGGGAAAAGTTTGTTCCCCCCAGGTAGCATTTCACGCCCCTGATTATTCAACGCCTTGATCAAGAGAAAACTCCAGTAGACAAACAAGTCATCTTCTGAGAGGGGGCTCAGTGAGGGGTCATCTGATAAGCCATATGTTACTCTGCCCTTTGTGAACTGACAACACTGGTTCTTTGTTTAGATTTGCTTTCGAGAAAGGGTTAAAACTAAGCAGAGAGCAATCAAAGAATCAGTTTACTAGCGATCTAGCAGGAGTTCCTCTAAGAGCCCGGAGGACCGGACGTCATCCTGCTTGCTGCATTGGCCCCTGTGTAGCACGCTTCCAGGTTGGGCATTAGTTTGCGGCTAATGAGCTCCATCGGCTCCCCATTTACGAATGCGCCCTTTGTCCTGACCATGTGCCATCACAACAGCAGGACAAATGCTCTTGTGCTCTGTGGCTGTTGACATTTCCCTCCTGTGAGCGCTTGTTTTTACCTTAATGAGCTTAGTCTCAATCTCCCCATCGGAGGCTAGTTCCTGGTGGGTCAGCATGTACTTCTCACACTTAGCTAGTGCCTTCTCATTGGCAACAGAGACTGTGATGGCATGAGGGACATGTGGCTGCATGACTGTCTCGGTTTGCACGTTAGAGGCAGGCTTATGATCTACCCATCTGTCCCCTGCAGAGCGTGATCGTCTGTGCCGGGCGCGAATTGGTGGTGCGTTCTGATCAGATTGAAAGAGGAATCAAGAAACAAGCACAAGCCCAAAATTAATTTACATGAATGATTAGAAGTGCAGCAGATTTGACTACATCAGTCGATGACAATATCAAAACAAATGCACAAATCTTTTTAAAGGCTAAATATGATACCACAGTCATTTAAATGTTTCCTTTGTATTTAACCAGATCTTTTAAAAACCGGTTTGCATTTTATTATGAGGGTGCTTCAAAAAGTCAATGAAAGTTATCCTATTATCTTGTAATTCCATTTCTCCACAAACTTCCGGAAGCCCTCTCATACACACATCGATAGCCTACCAGGGAGATGTCCTTTCAGCAAACAAAGTTTGGAAGGAGGCATGCTGGAAACGCTCCCAGGCTCGCCTGCTCAGGCGATGTGCAGGAAAATAGTATTCTTTTGCTGCCCCAGTCAAAACCCAGCATTTGTGCCTGTGCTTGCTAAGTGAGCGCTTCGGGCCATAGCTCTTCTGAAACCTCTGACAAGCTCAATAGCCGCCCTCGCCTTCTCCACGAGAGACACGTGACCCTCCTGACACAAAGGCACATAGCAGCAAAAGCTGATGAAGCCACAAGGTACACATGGAAATGAGCATAAGATACACAAGGGGCCTGTAAAATTTGTGGAAAAATGGAGTTAAAAGATAATGGAATTTTTCCCATGAACTTTTTGAAATGCCTTCACACTAAAACTTCAATGCATCAAACAAGAGCACTTGTTGTCTCAACATCTCGAAACAGAACTCCGTTGTAAGTTCAAGATACAATAATGGCTGAAACAGAACTAGCTTTTTCCCACTGAAACATCTCATCAAGGCTCCAAGATCCCAACAAAGAAGCTAGTGCTGTCAGTTTCTCTCATGCAAAACTCCCCAAGCTGCTTCCCATCAAATGCCAGGGAAAATCTCATGTAGTACTTTTTCAAAGATCCCAACAATGAACTCTGTTATCTTTGGAAAGTTGTGACCATCTTGTGTAAAAAACAAAGTGGATGGACAGATGTTCCTGGCCAAGTCTCTAAAGCCTGTCAAATAACATGATCAACATCACAATCCCTAGCTGGAGAACTGAAGCACCTCCTGCAGATCAACAAGCAGGAAACTCTGGAGACAGCTCAAGTCACTCCCTCGATACAAGGTCATTCTGCTTTGTCACGCCAGATGCTCACACCTCAAAACCAGAGCTTTCCATTCTTAAAATGGTTAGTGGAACATGAAAAAACTTTTCCAAACTCAAACTTACTGCCATTGAATCAATGTCCCTACGGGTTTCCAAGATTATAACTCTTATGGGAGTAGAAAGCCTCTTCTTTCTCCCACAGAGAGGCTAGTGGTTTCGAACTGCTGGCCTTGAGGTTAGCAGCCCAATCTGTAGCCACTATGCCACCTAGGCTTCATTAGACTGGCTCTTAGGACTTATGACACACCAAAGAGGATTTGTTAAAATGTAGCCTCTGACCCCGTATAGTAGAAATCAACCTCTGATTATTCAGTGAGGTAAGCACAAGCTTACGTATGTTTCTTGACCATCTATAGAGAACACTTCTCAAGTTTCACCTAGATGCAGTTCTTCCCCACAGGTCAGCATTGCAGGTGGCGGACAAACCTGCCACAGTGCACCATCAGCAGGTTGTGCTTCCCTACCTGCAGGGTCACCTGCCTGCCTGGGGAGCAAATGCAAATTCTTACTTCACTTCTATAGACAAGCTGGACCTACCACTTACAAATTTTCTTGAATACCTTTAATTTACTGATAATTTTGAAATGCACTTCAAAAGTACCACCCAAGCCTTTCAGGAAAGGGAGAGAGAGATTCTCTTATATCTGCTAGCAATTATAAATATTTCAGTTTTTTCCTCACCAAAGTATATGAATTCAGTCCACTCGGTATCATTATTTTTAAAAACTCATATGCTGAAATGCTGACAGCCTTAGAGTAGTAATTTTTCTGCTGCACTTCTAAAAAGATTTTGGTTTCAGTAAAAAGATCACCAGTAAATCCTCTTCAATGTCCCCTAGCCAAATGAGAGGCTCCCCCAGTGGCCAGCAGACCCACCCAAGTAAGCCTGTGTGGTTTTCAGTCTGTAAAGTGCTGCGAGAGAAGGGATTTACTGGTATTAATCAGAAAGACCAGTCACCATGTGTTCCCGAAGAAACATTTGAGGTGAAGCCTGCCATCAAGCGCTGAAGTGACTCACAATTCTGCTGCCATGCTAAACGATGGTTAACTTCATCACCAACCCTTAATGGTTAACTTCACCACCCGCCCATAATGATTGGAATTCAGGCCACACTTACAGCTCAAAATGATACAAGAAGAAAAATCTACAACATAATTACTATAAGATTAATACTAGAAGATTAATTTGTTTTTAAAAACTCTAAATGAATTATGTTAAGATTTTACTAAAAGTAAATTCACACAATTAACTTGGTCCATGTATTCTATAAACTTTCATCCTTAAGAATCAAAATATCTAGGTGGATTTGTTTGAACACCCTTGAATGAGGTCAAGCTCTTAGGAGTTTGGATAAAGCCATTAAAATTGAAATTCAAAGCAACTTTTGAACATTTAATCTTTCAATTGGCATGGACTCAACTTAAAAAAAAAAGGAAAAGGAAAGATAAGGGAATCATTTTATACCAGCAATTAAAGAGAAATAGTAATAAAATGCATCGCAATCAGATCATGGATCAGAAAATATCTGGGGGGGGGGGGCAAATATGGAGTCTTTATTGAAAGGAGCCCTGGTGGTGCCATGGCTAAAGCACCAGGCACTAACCAAAACAATCGGTGGTTCAAGCCCAACAGCAGCTCAGCAGGAGAAAGATGTGGCCCTCTGCATCCTCAGGATTTGGTGGGAGAAATCCTATGCCCAATTCCTACATCCACGGAGAAGCTAGGCGCTGGCTCAGGTAGGGGCACATTAAAGGAAACAATGTCAGTGGTTTCTGATGGAACGAGATGGGGGAGGAATTCAGGAATTGTCTCCCACAATGTCATGGCCGACGAGGATACGTATCAAATAGCCACGGACAAATCTAGGAACTTGGGAGCTGTTGCTCTGCCAGTCTTTCAACTTTGGGTTTTAAATTTTCCAAAATAAAAGATTGCAGGATCCATTCTTTAAAAAAGTAAGGAAAGTTCAAAACTGCAAAAATACTTCATTTGGAGAAAAATAAGCCCATTGCCATCAGGTCAAGTTCCACTCAGAGACGCCTCCTGCACAGAGCAGAACCGTCCCCAACCACTGTCTGCAGACGCACAGGCTGCGCGTTCGCCCGCTGCGCTGGCTGGGATGTGGGAACCACTGGCCTCTCTGTTCCCAGCAGAGGGCTTTACCCACTGTCACCCACCGGGGCTCCGCATGTGGGGAAAGGAAACACGAAAAAGTTCCACGTGCAAATTGTACTTGGCTTTTTTAAAAAATTTTTTGTACTTGGCTTTTGAGTCACTGATTTTGTGTGCTTGTACACAACAAAAATAACCAAAGAGAACACAAAACAAGCAAAAACAGATGACTTTGGCTGTGTCCACATGAGCTAAGCTCTGAATGCAAAAGGCATTATCTCTGTTGCCAAAAACGCTTGTGCTTTTTCAGATGAAGAGCCTGGCCTCAATCTCAGGGGGACTGGATTCTGTCAAATGAGCTCGTTTACTTTGGAGACCACCAGTGAACTTTCTGAACCAAGTTACTTCAAAACAAAACAAAAAAACACAGCAAGAGAGATCATATCTATTGCTTCAACACTGTAAAGGAAGGCTGGCACTAACCCTGCAGCATGGGTCCTCTTCTAGCTCTATCTGATTCCCGAATGTGGGAACCACCTCCCTGCCTTCAGGCCAGCACATCCCTCGCCTTCTGTCTGACACCACACAAGTTTTACTTTGTTCTGGCTCTTGCTGCCTACGCCTTGCAATGGATGTCACTTTGACAGGTGTGTTGTACGGAGGAATTTTCTGCTCCCATTCCGAGACACAGGACGCTACGGAAATGCTGCTGCAAGAGTTAGAGCGCCTATGGAGCTGTGGCTGGCTCATGAGTTGCTGGCCGTTGGAAATCTGAGCAAGATAGTTACTAGAAAGCTAAAAAAAGTGGAGAGAGATTAGTAAACAAGGCTGACACAGTGAGACACAAGCATCACTTTTCTCTTTAACCATCTAACATTGATACTAAAAGGGAAAAAACAGAAACACGGGGGGAGGGAGACAGTGGTTGGTGTAGGATGTGAAAAAAATAATTTAAAATTTATCAAGCCGTCACCAGGGATGTGAGGGGAAGGGAGGAAAAAAAACTGACACCAAGGGCTCAAATAAGTAAATGTTTAGAAAATAATAATGGCAACATATGTACAAATATGCTTGTTCATGGATGCATGGATTGTTATAGGAGCTGTAAGAGCCCCCAATAAAATGATCTTTGAAAAAAATAAAATTAAAATTGATACTAAAATCACTAAATGAGTGTGAAATTTTGAAATGTTTAATAAAAGATTAAAGACGTAAAATGACGAGAAAAGTACTTAATCAAAACACATTTCCCTGCGTACCAAGCAGGGCACAAACTCACAGGGACTGGCGGTGAGGCAGCTCTGGGAGCCACTTTTTCTCGGTCTCGATCCCGAGAGGGTCTCTCTGGCTTCTCCGTTTTGGGATCGGTAACAATTGCCTTCAGCTGTTTCAGCTTCTCATCTTTGACCCAGAGTTTATTCTGCATCTCCAGCTGTTTGGCTGCGACTCGCCGCTCCTGCAGGTCATCAGTGCCAAGTTATACACGACTTCACAGCACACCCACCAAGTGCCAACTGCCAACCCCTATTGCCCTCCATATTTGACGGGATGGATGACACTCACGCATTCTTTCTCCCACTTCATCGTGGTCTCTGTCACCATGCCTTGCAATCTGGCCTCTAACCTACGTTTGTCAGAAAACTGTCGCTGTAGTTTCTGGTTCTGGGTTTCAAGTTCCTGCTGCAAATTGCGTTTATCTTCTTCATAAATAGTTGTTGTTTTCTCTAAAATTTCAATCTGAGAAGGGAGAACAGGATACATTTGACAGGGACACATTTTCTGCAGCTAGCAAGTTGCTTATATGTGCAGGTATGGGAAGAAAAAGCAATAACACAGAGCCCCACAAGGGAAGTACTTTTCCTCTAATATTCCACCAGAATCTCCACATCCATTCCTCTCCATTCCGTTCCGTACTGCCCACCCCCGCCAAAAAAAAGAACCGACTAAACAACTTCCTCACTGGAAGATCAAGTTATCCGTGGCTTTACTCTATAGTGGGAGGGGTTGCCTGATTCGTAACAGCAAAATTACAATGATGAAGTAGCAACAAAAATAATTTTATGGTTGGGGGGGGGGGGTGTTACCACAACATGAGGAACTGTATGAAAGGGCCGTGGCATTACGAAGGTTGAGAACCACTGCTCTAAAATAAAGGCTTAAGATTTTAATTTCACAGACTACTTTCAGAATCAACACTGTACAGACTAAAATTAGCTTCTCTCAGGTGTAAAGGTGCCCCCTCCCCAAGTCTCTGCAAAGCAGCCAATGCAGGGCACTGTGCCACAGCAGCACCCACTACCTCTTCTGCTTCAGAGAAGGCAGCTCACCCTCCATCCATTGATTCTCACAATCTCATTTGTAAGGGAAGCTATGAATCACATTAGCAGTTGCTAGTGTAGCTCACATCCATGATACTAATGGCCAGCACTGCCATTGCATGGCTACTTCAGTCATCATTTACTTCTCACGCATTGAGGAAATCTTCCCAAGTAACCAAAGAGCCGCTGTCATTAAAGGTAATCTCCAGGCAGACCTATAGGAAGCTCACTTGTTGGGGTCGGAGAGCACAGTCTGTACTCACTAATGTCTGACTTGTGAAATTAGAGAAGCTATTGTCTGGTTTCTCCCTTCTGGGTTCTGTGCATTTCTTTGAAATAGGATGAAGCCTGGGAAACAGGTGACAACATCCAACAAGCAGCAGATACTGGTCAGAGCAGGGACAGCGAAACCTGAGCCCAGAGCTAAGGGGCCAGCACATACTCCCACTATAATCATAACCCCAAAGCAAACCTTATATTCTAAAGTTTTGTTCTTCTTCTCCAGCCGTTCTAATTCCAATTTCTGTCCTGAGATCACCTTATCTTTGTCATTTAGTTTTCCTTGAATGATGTTTTCTTTGTTTAATACTGCACTGTCGAATTCTTGTAACCAAGCTTTGAAAGTAAGAGCTGAAACAAAAGCACACGGGCAAAATGTGACTCCACAATCAAATTCAGCAACACGCTCATCTTGTGTTCATGGTGACCCACACTTGTCAAAGTGGACCTGCAGTCCACAGGGTGGAGCTGTGACTTAGGCAAGAGGTCGGCAGTTCAAACCCACTCACAGCTCCTGTAAAGTAGTAGTCAAGGAATCTCAAAAGGACAGCTCAAGTCTGAGCTGGAATGGACGCAGCGCAAGTAAATCTGGTTTGCGGTAGTTTTATAGAAGTAGATCACCAAATGTCTTTTCTGAAGAATGTCTGGGTTAAATGCAAGTCGTAAAGCAGTGGTTCTCAACCTGTGGGTCTAATGATCCTTTCACAGGGGTCACTTTATTCATAACTAGCAAAATTACAGTTATGGAATAGCAATGAAATTAATTTTATGGTTGTGAGTCACCACAGCATGAGGAACTGTATTGGAGGGTCACGGTATGAGGAAGGTTGAGAATCTATGCCTTAAAGTTTTTGTTAGCAGCTGGGTGCTGATTGCACCCCTAGGGAAGGGGGTTGCCAGTATGAAAAGTGCAGTTGGCCTGCAGTTAGCAGAGAAAGCAGTGTAAAGCCAGGGTCATACAGAGGATTCCATCACGGGCTGGGTGAAAACTACCTGTTTTGCCATGAGCAGTTATTTAGCAAGTCAACAATTGAAAATCTGAAGTTTGATTCTCAAGTCTACAAGACAGACAGCTTTGCTTGTTTGGGGGCACAAAGAGGGGTTAGTGTTAAGAACCACAGTTTTCCTCTATGATCCCCCTTTGAACCCAGGGACTGCAGGGGGATGATCTGCTGTGGGGAAGCAAATGTACATGTAGTGCAGAACAGGGGATCAGACCAGAATGGAAATCTTGCCACACCACTTAGCAATTATGTGACTTTAGGAAAATTGGTTAAGTTTTCTGAGTATATTTCATTTAAAAATGAGAATTTTAGTACCACCTCCCTTCATATCTTTCTGTGTCAAAGAGAGGATTACTGAGGAGAATACCAGCAGTGAGTGCTTTCACCGAGCACCACGTACCAGCTGATACTGTGCTTGCAGAGAAGAAAAATATGGAACAGTGAGGCATTAAGTAATTTTCCTAAGATAGCTGTGTACTCCTGGATACAATAATAGCCTCAGAAACCCACGGGGATAGTTCTGCTCTCCCCTGGAGCACACTAAGAGGTGACATCAACTTAACAGCATTGAGTTTGGTTTTTGGTTTTGCCTTACAAATCTAGAAATGCCACACTCAATCCACTGCCATGAAGTCAGTGCTGTATCAGTGCGACCCTTTAGGACAGAGCAGAAACGCTCTGGGTCTCTGAGACCAGATCTTTATAGGAGCAGAGTACCTCATCTTGCCCTAGCATGAGTGGCTGACGGGTTTGAACTGCTGACTTCGTAGTTAGCAGCACAAAGCTTAACCCACTATGCCACCAGGACTCCACACACATCAATAGTAGGAGCTAAAACAAAGTAGCTCATGTTGCTTTTCTTGTTTCACCTGTTAAGATATAAGAATTGTGAAAAATGACTTCTTGTCAGTCTAATGGAGCAACGTCTTGAACACCATAAAGCACTGTGCCAAAAACCAAGGGAATTGCCTTGCACTGGTGGAGCAGAATGGATTGCACAATTTTTGCCCTTACACTGTTTGTTGAACTCGTCAATCATTGCTTGCCGCAGCTGATGCCGCTTCTCTAAGGCTTCAATCAGCCTGGGGAGGGTGTGCTCGTCGTTGACATCCAGGATCTCGCAGGAAGGCAGTGGGGGGAAAGTCTGGAAAACCCCGTCCATCACCATGGGCTCTGTAGTGGGTGTAAGAAAAGTCTGAGTCACACATGCCGGGGGAGAGGAGCTCCCTGAAACAGCCTGGCAGGGTCATGACAGCCTCGGGCCAGGTAACCATGCTGTAAGCCAGAACAGCCTTTTACACTTGGGCTCACGTTTCTGGTGCTTTGTCTCAAGAGGACAGAAGCCAACGGTTCTCCAGTGGAAAAGGATGTTTTTTTTAAAAACTAGAGACTATTACGAGGCAAATTATATTAGTAGCACATCATACCGTCTCCAATCGGACCTCCCCGAGCCTGGTTTCTGAATCGCCTCCCAGGGGTTAAGCCACAGATTGCCTTGTCCACTGGCCTTGCTACTTCAACTTCTTGGGTCATTTCTGCAAATCTCATGACTTGCTGAGATACAAAACAAAAGACGTTAAATAAGTATATCCAAATGCTGTTTCCCAGATCACTAGTTAAAAGCAATATTGCTTAGTTGTTAGTATGCAATTTCAAAAGATGTGATTCTTCATATCCAAATGCTTAGCCATTTCCTACAGAAGCATGGGTAATTTATAGGACAAATAAATTCAACTTACCAAGCTTTCTTCATAATCTTCAGCCTTTGGATTCACACACACAATCATGCGTACTTTCCCCTCTCCGTCAAAGTAGTTCTTGAACAGATGGGTCAACTTGGAATCTCGGTATGGAACCATCTAAAAACACAATCAAATCCAAACACGTGGCAGCAAGTGCAACAAATGAAACTACACCAACAAGGAGCACAGACTGTTCTCTACCTTGTTAGTCCCATACATCTGATTCTCTCTGAGGACTTCCATGCACGTTCTCAGCGTCATTAGGGACTGGTTAATGTTACCTGACAAAAAAACAGGAAAAAATATACACATACACAGAAGACAATGGAAAACAATAAACTTTTACCTATTTGCCTATAAGCCTATACTGCATAAATCTATGACATGTACACAAACACCAAATTTTAAATACTTATTTTTGAGATTGGCATTAATACATGGCCCAGCTCTTTCAAAGCAGCATTTCAGGAGACATTACTTTTATGAGATTCTATCAAATGACTGTTAATTCTCTATTAAATGAAACATTGAATAACCACTTAAGATTTCTCCCCAAGTCTATATCCTGAGAGGGCATTAAAATGAATATTAAAATATCACCCTAAGGTATGACCACATCATGCAGGAGCTGGCTCTGAGAACTGCAGGAGATTCCAGAGCGTACCGCCCAAGCCCAGCAAGCTCCTGCCGAGTCTGACAGTCAGCAGGCTCAGCCCGGTTCCCTCTGCTCCCTGTGCAGGTAAACACGATTCCTGAGGTTCTTACTTCCGACTACTCATTTGGGTCACTGAATCAAGGCCAGTCTGACAGAGCTCTCCACCCTGCACAGGCACACAAGGTACTTAAAAATACGTTTATTTGGCACGAAGTCAGCTAACTTCACCATACTTTCCTCTTTGGCCGCTCTCCCCTCCCCCCAATCAAAACTCCTCTCTTCCATATAATCCTTTCATAGTTCATGGTCTCTCTTCCCAAAATCCCATTGCCCTGTCCTGTCTACATATTTTTCCACACCTCAATCTTCTCCTGGAACCATCTGTTCACTTCCCTGCCCCCTTTAACATTAGGGTGTCTGAACCCAGAGTCCACACTGTCCATGGTGGGCTCTAAGGAGTCACATAGACACAGAAATTCCATCTCTATTTTCACCAACTCGCTAACTTAAATTCAGCTGTTCCTCCAATAGCACATCTCAGTTCACTGCAGGTGTCTCAAGAGGGCTATGATCAGTATGAAAGCCAGGACTGATAAACCCCAGAGTCAGCAAGTGGAATAAAGGTGTTTTTTGTTTTTTTTTTTTGAATAAAGGTTTTAAGGGGAAGGGAAGCACAGAAGTGGTAGTGGGGTGAAAGGGTGATGTCATCAAGGGGTCCATATAGAAAAATAATGTTTGGAAATGGACTTTGGTAGCAAATGTATAATTCTGCTGGACATGATTGATGTATGGGAATGATTTGATATATGTATTAATCTCAATTTAAAAAGAGCTATGCTCATCACACTTTGAAAATTATCTAATTAGGTCCACTGCTAAGCTAGGATAGGCTCTTTAGGCTTTTATTAAAAACTAGTAAGGAAGCACATATTTAAAGTATATATATTTATGTACTTCAAAATACATAGGTGGTTGCTTTCTGTAATCCTACCTAATCCCATGAAGGTAACCATTTAAAACTATTCCAAGGGCCCATCGCTTCGTGCTGCTTCTAAGCAAGGTAAAGACGCTACACAACCCAACTCTCTCTCTCTCTCTCTCTCTCTCTCTCAGGAGCCACCGCCCTCAGCCTTTCTCAGTAAAAGCTGTGTGTTTTCTGAAGACTGACCTTCTACAAGGGTGGTGAGCGCAGCAAGGCCAGCAGCCTTCCCTGGTCCTTGCTCCTGCCCTCAGGGCTCCTCCGCATGCCAGCGCCCTGGTCCCTTGGCACTGTTGCTCTCTAACCTCACACTGTACAGTGCTGGCGTCAAGGGCCTGCACCGCTCAACTCCCACAAAGCCTTAACCTCCCTGCCCCACCCCAGTTCATGTCTTCTAGGTTTCTCCCTCTACCATGTCTACCAGTGCTGACAGCCCTTTTCATTTTTTTTCTTTAGGTTTTTTTTAATACTTTATTGGAGGCTCTTACATCTCTATCACATCCAGTGTGTCAAGCATATTTGCGCATATGCTGCCATCATCTTCTTTTTTCTTTTTTAATAAACGTTTGAAGACAAACAGATTGTCTTCCTTTTTTTTGGGGGGGGGGGGCATCACTGCCTTCTGGTGGGAGTAGGAGGCCCAGCCTTGCTCCTGGAGAGCTGCTGCTGGTTTTGAACCGCCAACCCAGTAGGCCACAGTCCTGCACACAACCACTACGCCACTGGGGCTCAGCCCTGCCATCATCATTTTCAAAACCTTCTCTTCCCACTTGAGCCCAGTATCAGCTCACCCTCCCTCCCGGCACATCCTCCCTCACGAACCCTTTGTAAGTTGTAGATTACTATTTTATTTTTTAACTTTATTGTTTAAAATAATTTTATTGGGGGCTCATACAGCTCTTATCACAATCCATACATACATCGTATAAAGCACATTTGTTGCTATCATCATTCTCTTTGTAGAGAAAGTGTTATAGCACCTTACTGGCTCGTCTCTTCCTCGTGACCCTTCTGTGAAGGGATGTCCCGTTGTCTACAGATGTGCTTTGGGTCTCTACTCTACCCTCCCTTTCATTCACATTGACATGATTGTTTGAATGATTTTTTTTTTCATATCTTACATCAGCCTCCATTTCCCCTCACCCACTTTTCCATTGTTCATCCTCCTGAGAGGTCGATCGTTGTGATCCATTCCCCCTTTCACTCCCCTCCCTGTATTGCAGGCTCTGGTCTAATCCGATTTGTAAGGTAGAAGTGAGTACATGATGGTGAGGCAAAGGAACTAGAGGAAAGTTGTGTGTTCCATCGGTGCTATACTGTACCGGACTGGCTCATCTCTTCCCTGTGACCCCTCTGAGAGATGTCCCATTGTCTACAGATGGGCATTGAGTCTCCACTCCATGCCCCTCCTCATTCACATTGGGTATATTTTCCTTGGTTTTAGATGCCTGACACCTGATCCCATTGACACCTCATGATCTCACAGGCTGGTGTGCCCCTTCAATGTGGGCTTTATTTCTCAGCTAGATGGACACTTGTTTATCTTCAAGTCTTTAAGACTCCAGATGCTTTTATCTTTTGATACCCAAGCATCATCAGCTTTCTTCATCACATTTGCTTATGCACCCATTTTGTCTTCAGCAAGCATGTCAGGAAGGTGAGCATCATGGAATGCTGGATTGTTAGAACAAAGTGCTCTTGTGTTGACGGAGTACTTGAATAGAGAGGCCCAACGTCCATCTGCAACCTTACCTTTCATTTTTTCTTGAAAGCATAAAGGACTCAGTCTTTTACTCTCTGCTCAATACAGCTCAACTTTCTTTCTCATAAAGGCTCCCCACTGTTCTTCCTGTTCTCTAGACTTGTCCCTGGTAAATTAGTATTCCACATTGGCAAAATGGTCTGTCTAAAGACGAGTCCTTCATTGGTTTTAAGGGAAGGCTATTTAAATTTTTAAATTAAAAAAAAATTTTTTTTTATTTAGGCATCACTGCCCTGGTGGTGGGAGTAGGAGGCCCCGCCTTTGCTCCTGTGAGCTGGAATTGAACCTCCATCCCAGTGGGCCGCAGTCCTGCGCACAACCACTACGCCACCGGGTCTCAACCCAAGGGAAGGCTATTTAACAAAGGAGAAATACACCAGTTTGAGAATCAAATCCACTTAGATTTGAATCCGAACCACCCAAGTGATTTCTTCATCTTAAAAATTATTCTTGAGACTTTTGATTAGTACTTTAAACTACTGAAATCAAAGTTGATTGTCTGAAATGTAAACCCTTTCCTAATTAAAAAAAAATTTTTTAATATACTTTTTTTTTTTGGGGGGGGGGGCATCACTGCTCTCCAGCGGTGGGAGTAGGAGGCCCAGCCCCACTGCTGGAATTGAACCTCCGTCCCAGTGGGCCACAGTCCCGCGCACAACCACTACGCCACCGGGGCTCAGCCCTTAAAATTGTTTTAAAAAATGTCTCATTGTCATCGAGTCCATAGTGACTCATATTGACCCTACAGGACAGGGTGGAACTGCCCCTGGGAATTTCCAAGACTTGTTTCCAAAAACCAAACTCTCTGCCATCAAGTCAAGGCTGACATATAGCCACCCCCAGTGCGTTTCAGAGGCTGGAACGGTCTTCTCCCTCGGAGCTGCTGGTGGTTTCAAACGGCTAACCAGCCCATCGTGTAATCACTACACTACCTGGCCTCCTCATAAAGATAGTGTTGAAAAATCAGAATCAAGAAATCAAGCAATGCATAGATCATGACACACATTCCACTCAATGTCATTGAGTGGATTCCAACTCACAAGGAGCTTACAGGACAGACTGCTGCACAGGCTTTCCCTAAATCCTCCCGCAGACAGCCCATCTTCCTTCCTCCCTTCAGAGAAGCAGAATGCTGAACCTACTGCACAGATAGGACTCCTACAATACTCCTTAAACCAGTAGAGAAAACCGACCCACTGCCACTGAGTCCATTTCAACTTATAGCAACTGTCCATACAGTTTCTCAGACTAAACCTTTCTGGGAGCAAGCAGCCTCTTCTGGTGGGTTTGAACTGCTGAGCTTGTGGTTAACAGTCCAGTGCTCATCCCACAGTGCACCAGGACTCCTCACTGGTACACACTGCACCCGAAAGCGCCTGTATGTTCTGACTCCGGTCCCACGGAGGTTTCCAGGACCCTAACTCCTGGAGGGGAGAGAAGGCCTTGTCTTGTCCACAGAGCAGTGGGTAGTTTCAAACCGCTGACCTGGAGGCTAGCTGCCCTGACATAACCATCATCACCTTCATTGCACCACCACCCACACTAGGCCTTCAGGAATGGGTAGGCATCAGCATTGAGCCTCCAGATAAAATTCAAACTTCTTAATATGATACACGAGATCTTCACGGCCTGGCTAGTTCCGCTACCTCAGTTCTCACCCAGGGCCCACGCCACATTTCCATTTCCTCTCGGCTGGCCCTGCATCCTCACAGGACTCCGTCTCAGCGCCTTGCTCCCCAGTAAGGCGATGCCCTCACAGCTGTCCCTCTTTGTCAAGTTCCGTGCTACTCAATTTAAGTGTCTACCCCATGAATTCTTCCAATGCCCAACTGGAGGAGGCAGCCCTTCTTTCTTCTCTGTGCCTGAATGCTCTGCCAGTCTGCTCACCGCCTGCTCTCACACTGGGGGGGGGGGGGGGGGCCCTCTCTTCTGAGTCCAACTTCCACACACAGCAGTAGCCAATCAATGTTTACAATGCAGTGTACAATGCACGTGACTATATCCAAATATAAAAATAACCCACTACACAGGTTTCTTTCTGTTGCCTTTGTGTTCAAAGATCACCACCTCCCCATTTCCAGAAATTGATCCTTATCACTGTGAATATTTGAATAACTGCTCAGTCATTTCATTTCATAAATCCAATAGTGACCTATAAGTCCACCATGAAACATTAACAGACTCTTTCAGTACAAATTTTATGTTGAGTCAATTTCCCTTTCTTTCTTTCTTTCTTTTTGGCATCACTGCCTTCAGGTGGTGGGAGTAGGAGGCCCAGCCTTTGCTCCGTGGAGCTGGAATTGTACCTCCATCCCAGTGGGCCACAGTCCCGCGCAACCACTACGCCACCGGGGCTCAGCCCTAATTCCCCTCATTCTTAAAGAAATCACTGTACTAAAACAGATCAATACCAAAATATAGTAGTTAAAGCAGCACTGACCACTCAGCTTAACCTGTCAATATTGAAAACAATCATATTTAAGCTTCATAGCAAAAACAGAAAATAGACTGGCACTGGACATTCTGACAGTTGCAGCCCTAAGTACCATGCTTTGCCCTGTGGATTACCTAGGACTCAACGAAGTAGCGTCGTCAACATTTCAAACCCATCAGCAAAGATGAGGCACCTACTCCCATGAGGATTTGGAGTCTCAGGAAGGGCCTGGGCCTGGAAGGCCACTGTGAGCTGAGATCCCCTGCTGGCAAGGGCTTGCTCGGGCTTCATGCTTTACTCACCAGCTTCACGTAGTCGGTTTCCTTCAGCTTTTGTCCGGTTGGTTCTTTCACTTCCAGCAAGATCTACCAAGGATAACTGGCTTATAGTGATTTGTTCTTTTTCCTGAAAGATCATAAAGGTAACAGCATGAATAAAAACTTTAAATAGATACAAAACAACAAGTTAGCAACCATAAGAATACAATATTTGCATAATACAAAGTGTGAAGAGGCAAAAGATAAATGTGTTGAGGAGACTTGCTCAAAGTGAGATAAGTATACTCTTGTCATTAAACACATGTGTACTCCTTAGTCTTCTACATCCGACTCCAAGCCCCATGACAGCAAGAACTCTATCTGCTTTATCTCCAGCCCCCAGCACAGTGCCGACCACTTAGCAGGAACTCAGCAAATATTTACTGAGTAAACAATGGATCAAAAACAAAGAAATCCTAAAACTTTAAAATTTTTCTATAACCAGAAATTTAAACATTTTTATTGCAATTTAATAATTTTCATAATTTCTAAATGATTATTATGAGAAATTAAAGCCTGAGACTATAACTTATATTTTAATATTGTTGTGATTTGGAGGAAATCAAGTGTGGCTGGATACTTGCCTTAGAAACGGTGTTTCCCCATGTCCTAGCTAATTTGTACTGCTGCTTCCAATAAGGCTGTGCTAGACTAACCACGTGAAACGTATCTCCTCCTTTAATTCTCACAGCCGCAGGACACACCAGGAAACGCACGGGCACCGAGTCTTCATCCCAAGGACTGCATTTTAATTACTACGCAGTGCCACTGCCCCCTGCCATCTGCAAGCCTTCATCAGGTCACAATTTCATGACATAATGTGGACGGAATTATATACATTACAATAGCTTAAAGTTATTAAATGATTTACATCTGGCTTCAAATACTGTAAGCTTTATTGTATGAAAAGGCCCAGCAGCACAGTGACCAACAGATGTGGGACCTCACTGGCCTAACAGTAAAAAGGGCAAGCAGGTCAGACTCAGTCAGCTCTTGGATTGTCTACCTTAGCAAGTTAACTGGTGATGTTTTAAAACCATGACTTGAGTTTCTACTGCAAAATGAGTCTTTAGATGTAAAACAGTGAGTCACACATAATTACTTTATCTCATTTATTAAAGAGATTTAGAAAGCTTTGTAAATCTTTTTCATAAAAAAAAATCCCAGGTACTGAGACTTACTACCCAGTACTCAAAAACAACTCTCTCTGATGGAACAGGACCGAAATAGCCATCACTTACACCTGTATTGTTCTAGCAGTGTTTCCCAAAGTGGTCGATCCAGGGGGGCCCTGGATTATGGGCATGGATAGCAAAAGTTCTTTTTTGCTTTTTTGGGGGGGGCCATCACTGCCTTGTTGGGAGTTGAGGCCCAGCCTTGCTCCTGGAGAGCTGCTGCTGGATTTGAACTGCCAGTCCAGTGGGCTGCAGTCCCGCACACAACCACTATGTCACCGGGGCTCAGCTCCCAAAAGTTCTTTGTTGCTGGGGAGTCCGAGGCACTTTTTTGTGAAAGTGGGGTGGGAGGACAAACAGGTTAGGGAGCCTATGCTCCAGTACAGGGGTTGGCAAACAGTGGTGTGAGCCGTATGCATGCCTTTCGGTACATACATGTGGCTCCTAAGTAAAACTGAAAATTTTAAAGGACATTATATTATTCAGATGATTTCTTTGGCTTGTAAAAATATACTATGGCTCTCAGATAACTTTCTTAATGGTTGTGAGGCAAAGGATTGACTCTTCCATCTCAAAAGTTTGCTGCACCCTGTCCAAGAGCAATCTTTTTTTTTGGCTGGGGGCTCCATGGCTTTATTGTCGGAGCAAGCCAGGGCTTCAAAGGCTTTAGGAGTTAGCATTCGGTCCCTTTTTCTTGCCAAAGGTGGGCACCACATTGATGAAACGCCGGTTGTACTGCATCCGACGCTTGGCTCGGCCGGTCTTCTTCTTCTTCTTCTTCTTCTCCTGCTTAGCCACCTTGGGAGTCTGGCCTCTCACTTTCCCAGCATGAGCCAGGGAACCATGGACTTTGCCTCTGAGCATGCAACCAGTTACTTCTAAAGTAGCCAGGGTCTCCAGCCCGCATTGGTTCAGGATAGCCTCAACCTCCAGAGGCGAGCCTCGCAGAAGCACAACCTGATCTTCGGAGGCGATGCCCTCCAGCGACACTACATGGGCCTTGATCTAGGCAACCGTCTCCTGGCCGGTCACCTCAAGTGAATGTTTAAGTCCTGGGCTTGAACGAAGAGCTGCATAATGGCAGCTGAGAAGTAGCGCCTGCTCCGGAGACGGCGAAGATGGAGCCGAGAAAGAGCCCAAGAGCAATCTTTACTTCAATGAAACCTCCACCAGCAGACACCAAGGCTTCTGAGATGAGCAGAGAGAAACACTACCTGTAAGACATTGTCTCCCTCTGCATCCAAGGGAGCCTGGACTAGCTTAATGTTGAACACACTGTGGGAACGGCTGGACTCCCGGTTCAGGTGGGTGTTAGCAATACGCCGTTTCTTCTGGCCTGTAATGACAGAGCAATCAGTGCTCACACCTGAACTCAGACACTGTATTATACACATCCTATTACTTAGAGAAGGATTGCTTTTAAAACTGTTATAGCATTTTGTAGAATGACATTTATTGTTTCACGTTTTTGAAATTCTGCTTCTCACCTCGCCAGAACACTTCGAAAGCCTCCTCGGTAGATTTCACTTCCACTTCTGTACATCCCGCAACATACATGTTGTGGTTCTTATCTTCACGAAGCAATTTTGATTGTGGAGGTCTGAGTGAAGAAAAAAAAAGTTATGTTTTAAAGTATGAGATACTAGGACCTTTGACATGGACTCAAATGGACATGGACTCAAATCCGGATGACCTGGCATCCACTCATGGAAATAAGTTGGAGAGAGAGCCCAGGAGAAACATTAAACTAACAAAACTACGAGGATGTAGGCAAAGAGTGGTTGCATAAAAAAAATAACAGACGGTTGTTTTAAAATTTTGCTCTAACTCACAAAGCAGGTTAAACAACATCTACTACACAACTACAGACTGAAGCAGTAAGATAGCAACATCACATGCACAGATTAACCAGCAAAATCTAGCATTTTCTAATTCTAACAGATCAGGAGGTAGAGCTGGGGCTGACCATCCTCAGTCACAGTGAAGAAGAAAGCATTTGGAAGGGTTTGGCTTGCACGAGGAGTGACACCCTGATAAAGAACTAGTCAAGCTCTGGACCGCGTGGAAGGGTGAGGGTAGAAAAGGCCTGTTTGGTGAATGGTGAAGGTAGGACATTCGCCAGCCACCATCAAAGGCACAGGCAGACTTTTCAGGAAGAAAGGGCCTTTGAGGAAGCAGCCAGTCACAGGGCAGGTGCCAACCACTAGTATAAGGACACCCTCCTCCCTATGGAAAGAGCCGATCCCATCACATACATAAACTCTGGGTTCCTCAGGGGCGTGCTGCAACTGTTCCACCTACCAAAGGAATAATGTATAAGTTACTATTTCTATAGCAATGTGTTCACTGCACAGCAAGGAACTCCATAGGGGCTGCAGGTTTGTCAGTTCATTCAGGGAGTGGTCAGGAGGGTCACCAGGCGCTAGACACGCCGCTGCCCATCTTCCTTTGCAGAAAACTAAATGAGAGCCAGGAAAGTCCCCTTTCAAGGTAGATAAGCTCGTGGAGACCAAACAAGCATAAGGCACATGGGCAGAAATGAAACCAGTGGGTAGCAACAGATGACATCACAAAATGTAGAAAAGTGAGAACACACATAATACCCAGGGTCAACACCATTGATATTTTGAAAAAAATGAATGGAAAAATAATCAGTACTGACACAAAACCATTGCTCTCCAGGGTCCTTTCTGTGTCCAAGCCCAGGAATTTTTTAATACCATCACTTCAAGGGTAAAGAAGAGGTCACTTGATTAAGTGCTTTTGTAAGGTTTTCTTTAGGGGAAGGAGTCAATAGAGCAAAAACAGAAAAGTGCTTTCACACACACGCTTGTAATTTTACATTTGGTTTACCTACTGATGTTGTGATTTTCTTCCGTGATCAATACAGATGAAAATTCAAGGACTCAAGATAATTGTGCCCAAATGTGCTTCAGGGAGAACTACAAAAATACTTCTAGTACGTGTGGCTTCAGCCAGAGCCTACAAATGACCTAATGGAACTAAAAGTGAATATGCCAACATCTGTTCAGGGTCTGATGCTTTACTAAAACCAGCTGTTTCACAAATAACACTTCATTAGGCATAAACACAAGGTGAAATATAAGGCATAGGTTGGTCATCAGTCAACTTATGTCCTAGCAAAGCCTACTGAAGGCAGAATTTAAGATAAACCTTTGACTTTAAAACTGAACCATAACTCAGGAAGGAGCAACAAAACAAGTTCATTGTCATCAAGTTGATTCTGACACATAGCAACCTATAGGATAGGGTAGGACTGCTCCAATGAGTTTCCAAGACTGTAACTCTTTACGGAAGAAGCCCATCTTTCTCCCATGAAGCAGCTAGGTGTTTTGAACTGTTGACCTTGCAGTTAGCAGCCCAATGCATAACCATGATCCTACCAGGGCTCCCTAACTCAGGAAAACAGTCCCTAGGCTAGATGTGAGCTCCAGAGTCAGCTCGGGCACAAATGCTGATGCTCGGGGCTGTCTGATTGTATGTGGCCTTCAGTCTCAGGGATGAGCTTGCAGGAGGCCTCAGAGGGCCTCCATCTATATGAGGCATACACACATCAGTTTTAGGTTCTAGTGTGGGAGATTGCCAAGAAGCACATGGTTTAACAGGCTATGAAACTCCAAAACCTGGTGTCAGGCCCTTCAAAGGCAGATGAGAAAACATTTATAAGGATACTTCCCAATATAATTAAGATGACTCTCAAATCATAGTCCAGAGCCTAGAATTTTCCCCCAGTTATCCCCCAGGTGAATACTCAGGGCATTCTTTGTCATCAATGCCTTTAACCCATTGACTCCCTAGTCCAGAGTGCTTATGTCTAGTTAATAATTAATGATACGGGGCTCAGCCCTGGTGGCGTAGTGGCTGTGTGCGGGACTGCGGCCCACTGGGACGGAGGTTCAATTCCAGCCGTGGGGCTGGGCCTCCTACTCCCACCACCAGAGAGCAGTGATGCCCAAAAAACAAAACAAAACAAAAAAACAAAGAAGAAAAAAAAATTAATGATACATTGAGTACCTGCCACAGGTACTCAATCATAACCATTTCATTTTGACAAAATATAAGCATTACCCCCCTTTTATAAAGGGTAAAGTGATTCACTGACATGAGATGACAGTTCCAAGGTTAAGCACCTACGAAGAGCTGTCGTCGCAACTTACTTTGGCTTTATGGGATCAAATGGCATCTCTTCCAACAGATCATATATGTAATTATTATATATTTCAATATAAGAGACAAATACACCATAAACACTATCTTCATCAACTTCTTCCGCTTTGCAAAATTCTTGTACAGTTATCATATCTGCAAACTCCAGATCTACTTGTCGTCTAGGGGGAAGAAAGAAAGTCAAGAGTCTGGCATTCTACATTATGAGTCAACATCAAAAGTGCATCATCTCTCCCATCTCTCACAACGTAACCCACAACTTTAGTCTGAGACCAGAAGAACTAGATAGTGCCCAGGTACCCTGACCAGGCACTCTGACCCATGTCATCATAGAAAACTAATTTGCTATATAAACTAAAGCACAATAAAATGTCCAAAACAGGGTGAATGGGGCTGAGCCCCGGTGGCGTAGTGGTTGTGCGCGGGACTGCGGCCCACTGGGACGGAGGTTCAATTCCAGCCGTGGGGCTGGGCCTCCTACTCCCACCACCGAGAGCAGTGATGCCCCCCCCCCCCAAAAAAAAAACCCCAAAACAAAAAACAAAACAAAACAGGGTGAATGATCTGAAGAGGACCTTTTATAACATAAATAAATGTTTTTCCATTACAAATGCAAAAACAAATTTTTTTCATAGTCACAACCCAAAACATCCTATGCACTTCCAGACACGCCGTCTTTGACATCCTCTCCCCGACCAGAGTGGCACTCCCCTGTCTCTACGAGTGATTCAATGGGGCTATTCAAAGCCATGAAGAAGAGCTGAGCAAACACACAAGAACATCACAGCTGTCAGAGCAGCTCCTCTACTTTCTGCTCCCCATTTCCTGTGCTCAAGCAAACCAGCTGACAAAAGCCTGCGCCCGTATAAGGGCCTAAGTACTTACTTGCTACTTGGAGTCTTTGGATTGGGCAAGGCTTCTCTTTTCTGACGTTCTAATAAGGCATCAACCTCACACTGTATATCCATGCTATTCCGATCATTAGATTTAAAAACCTGAAATGGGGCAAAAAAAAGACCAAGTCTTTTAGACTTTGACTTAAATAGTAAGAAGCACATTTAACGATTAAACATAGTTTTGACACAGGGCCTAACGTTTTAGTTCTTCTTTAATCACTGTATCTCTCAGCTTCTTAGTCTCTGTGCCCCTAAGTGAAAACAGTCACAACACAATTACTTACATATCGTTTGGCTTGAAACATCCCTATGCTGTTAAAGATCATGTCCAAACAACGAGGAAGCAGCCCTCCTTCCCCAGGGGAACCAGTCATAGTGTGAGTTTTTCCACTTCCGGTAACACCGTATGTAAAAAGAAGACCTATGAGACAGCAAGACACAGCAGTCATCTCTGGAAAGTTCTCCATTTGTAGTATATCAAACGCTAAACACAAACCCACTCAAAAATGCAAGTGTAACACCATCCTAAGAAACCTCCCCACTTCATGCAACGGCTTGTATCAGAAAGCTTTGTGAGAAAATAAAACCCCACCACAGTTTAAGAATCGCACCATTCTTGCCATGAAGAAGGTCCTCCACCAAGGGGTTCGCCACCACATCAAAGAGCTCCTTCTGGGTCGTGTGAATGCCGAAGACTTGTTTAAATGAGTACTGTGTCTGGGCAGAAGGAATTAAAATACCTGTAAGTAAGGTCACTGTTTCTCAGTGAGAAATACACTGGTTTCAACTTATTAAGAAGTTTTTATGAGCACATCAGACACACTGAGAAAAATCATGAATACCTTTAAACTAGGAAATTTTTGTTTTCTTAGTAATTCAGAAAAGTTGTAAGATACCCAAATTGTGCCATTTTTAAATTGTTACGTATTTTCAGTGGCAACGACAATGTAGAAAATCTTACCTCTAATGCTTCATAAACCAAGACTGACTGTGTTTTAATTAAGGGATTTAGAAAGTCAAGAGTATTATGATTTACGAAAACCATCAAGCATTATTTCACACACAATTTTATGGGTTTATGGCATAGCAGCATAAAACCAAGTGTTCTGATGTATTGTAATTTTTGTTTCACAAATTCAATGCTGTTATTTAGCACAGAAACATAAAACTGTTTTACGACTTTGTCAATGTTCCCCTTTCCCTACTTAACACTGTCTACCTTAAAAATCAACCTGCTCTGATGTTAGTATCACAATTATTTCACTCTGAAAAACAACCTCTCAGCTGTATACATTATTATGTCTAAGATAATACCCTGCTTCAGCTAGGCAAACAAACTCTCACCCCCTTTGTGAAAGTTTTGACTCTGATCTTGTAAGACAGTTTTACAGGTCACAAAAGAGCAAAGGCTCTTGGGATTAAAAGGATGTACACTGGATGGTACCAGGAAGTTGGACTGACCTCAAGTCCTTATGAACCAACCCCTCTTAAGGATGTGCCAGGCCCGAGACACTGGTGTCACAGCCACCATCTGCCCCATGATGCCTACAAGTATACAATACATCCCTATGCTCTAGTAGAAAATTCTTAACTTCCTCCAAGCCCTTGCCAGTAAACCTGAAATACAAACCAAGAAGGTTTAGTCAGTCAGTTTTCAACTGCTGCACATCCTCAAAGGCTTTGCTCCTCCCAGATCATCATTAATTTATTTTTGGGGAATTTACCATATTTATTATTTGACAAATAGGGCAGATCATATGACATAGTTTTTTGAAGATTACATTAAAACAGGAAAGAGATCAGAAAGAAGGAAACAAATAAATATAAAGCATGGCAAGTGCTATGAAGGAAATACACTGTGTGCAGATAGAGAGTGGAGCACTCCTGATAGCGTGGACAGGCTAGGGCTCTCTGAGGTGAGAATTAGGTATGAGGTGCTGTCCATGCTCAAATGGATGAAAGAAGGGCAGACGGAGAGCAGTTAGAGGCAGCACAACGCCAAGGCAGGATGCTGCCTCATCCACGGAACTCAAAAGCCTGGCAGAGTTCAAGGAGGGTGCAGAGCCAGGGGGATGCTGCCTCGCCCGCTTGCTCTAAGTCCTTATTCCGTGGAAGGGCTGAGACAGGGAAAAGATGAGATTTGACTTATGTTTTTCAAAGATCACCCGGCTAGTCTATGGAAATGCCTAGAGCAATGATTTGGAGGGGAAGCAGGCAGTCCAGGTAGGCATTAGCAAAGTCTTGTCACAGTATCACTCGTGGTGCAGCTAGCACACCAGCGCTGCCTGCCTTTTGTGATTATTCTAGAAGAGTCTTACAGAAACCTAAGTGGGTAGAAACTTGTGCAGCTATTGGACATTGCTACAACACCCAAGCTTTCAATCTCACTCGACAGAATAGAAAGAGGCTCAGTTGTGCAGCTAGCTTGGGAAGCTCCATGTGGAAGCAGCTTTATAAAGGCGTCATAAAGCAGCCATTGCATCCCTTCCACACAGAATGCTGGAGAAGCTCTGGTGCTGTTGGTAAATAAGGGAGCTCAGACCTGGGCAAGGCAGTGGACACAGTAGAATTTAGACAGTTTCAAGATACATAAGGAGCTTCAACTTCAAACAGTTCGTGGAATATGGAATTGTCACACTAACTGTTTGACACCCCTTCAAACTTTGGAAAATTAGGTAAGAGCTGCTGATGAACTAGATATGAAAGGTTGGAGCAAGGTATCTGGCTTGCACCACTGGACAGTTCTAAGAAGTGATTAGAGAGAAAAAATTCCTTTTTGGACATTTGAAATTTAGGATATCTATGTGACATTGGATGAGAGAGATGAGGCTTTCTACTCCTGAAGAGCACTACAGTCTAACTCACAAGAGCAGGTCCCCCCTGTCCTGGAGGGTCGCCGAGAGCCGGCCTCCACTAGATGGCAGTGGGTTTGCTTAATGACATCAGAAGCCCGGGTGGCACAGTGGTTACCGCAAAGGCAGTATCTGAAAGCCACCAACTGCCCCTTGAGAGAAGAGGCTTTCTACTCTCCTAGGAATTTAGTCTTAGAAAATCACACAGTCCCACAGGGTTAGCTGAATGACAGTTTGGTTTGGTTTGAGTGATGTGACATCATGCGGTGATGCCAAGTAAGTGGTTGGACATTAAAGTTTGGAGGTAAGCTAGAAATAAGACCATCTCAGAGTTGCTACCATGTAAGTGGCATTTAAAGTCAGAGAACAGTATAAAGGAAGAGCAGCCCCAGGTGGAGTCAGCGAGGCATTTAGAGGCCGGAAGAGGAACCTGCACAGGGCGGCCAGTGAGAGAAGACAACAGACAGAGCTAACAGTGAAGACAGGAGAGCATTTCAGGAAAGGGGTCCTGCTGAGGAATCCATCCACATCAGAGTTAGCAGGAAGAGGCCACTGGGAGCCTTTTAAGGAGTGATCTCCCGGTAGTGGGACCAAGGAGTGAAGGGAAGTTAGAGACGATAGCGCACTGCCATGGAGCTCATTCCAATTCCTGTGTCTGGACAGGATCTCCTCCAGCTGTACCCCTCGTTCGTACACCTCTTTCTAAGAGGGTGGGTGACTCTGGCTGTCTGTCCCCACAACAAACTTTAAGTTCCCAAAAGACAAGCACTGGGCCTTACTCACGTTTAACAATCTCCCTCTCTGTCCTCTAGCTACCAGCTTAGAGCAACATATTTGTTACACAGAATTGAACTCAATTTGCTCAATTTACAAAAAACTGACATGCTTCAGAGAAGGTTGATGTTTATTATCAAATGCTACTTTCTTCTTCACATATGAAAATTACATCTACACTACTGGGCTAGCAAAATCATAAATCATCCCATATTGAGCTGCCCCTAAAAAGCAATTCACACCCACAAGCAGTTAGCCCCTAAAAGTGATCCGCTAACTCCATCCAGTATACTCATCCCAGGAAGCAAAAGCACTTCAGACTCCGTGGTATTGTGAAGTCGATCTTTTAAGAATATGAACCGTGTTCCATTCAAAACGAGAAGTGGTTCGAGCAACTACATCCTGAGTAGAGATGACTTGGCTTGGCTCCAACAGGAAGCAGTACCTCCTTATAGTCTCCATTCCGGTTGAATCTAAAGCCCTCAGGAGTATGAAGTTGAACAGTCGTATTACTGATCACCTCTATGCAACACTCTTGGTCGGGAAAGCTCAGCGGGCGCACCCTACAGTAGACCTGGGAGAGACAGAGAGGTACGTAAAGAAGACTTTTCGCCTTATGACTTTTTTTTTTTAAATAAACCTGCCCATTCATTCATTTACTTATTCTCCCACTTTAAGTCCTAAGACTGCCCCAAACCATGACTCAAGAGGCTCAAAATGCAAATAGATATTGTAGATGAGGGAAACTTTTAAATGCATGTGAAAATACTATGAAATCTGGGAGCAAAACACCAAACTACACAGCTTCTCTTTGGTATTATAGTGTAAACAAATAATAAAATATGACTGGTAATATAAAAGTCAACCCCAAAACCAATAACCTATCGCATAATAAGATTTTTAAATGATGTTCAAAACTTTGGGACACGGTTTCCATTAAAAACTCATTACTTAACCTAACATTTAGTGAACATTAAAGTACGTCATAGATTTGACACTTGTGGTCTCTGTCCTTCATGCGCAGGCTGAGGAAAATGTATTCAGTTGTGTGCAAAATATCTGATTCTATCAGCTCAACCCCAGTGCAAGTGAAAGGCGGGTTAAAGTATCTCAGAGAAGCTCCTCAGAGCCTTCCAATCCTCATTTTGGGACCATTTGCTTTTAGAAGCAAGGTCCCAAGCCTGAAACTAGTTGAAGTACTTGCAATTAGGAGCAGGCACCAACAGAACTGGGCTCCCCACCCCAGCACCAGGCTGCCGTCCCTCAGGCAGCTCATCAGCAGAGAGCAGGCACCACACTGAAGAAGGGGCAGGATGCTCATCCAAGCAGCGAGCAAACGCCACCCCCACCCCAGCCCAAAGGGTTTGAAACAGGCTGCAGAATATTTGCGATTGCCATATACATTTTTTAAATCATAGGAGGCATGGAATTGGAAATGGCAGGCTTCATTTTACAGAACTAATGAACCCTGCATGGAAACCAAATTCACAGCTGAACCAACCTTTTACCAACAAAGCTTCCTTCAAGTCCACCACCCATCTCCCGTCCCTTCCAGGAGTGCACTTGGGCAGAAAAGCAGTGAAGAAATAGCCACACGTAAGAACCCCCAGGGCAGCCTTACCCCAACAGGGTCTTTAAGATTCGTTTGGGACCCTTTCTTCAGGGGAGGTTTCCTGGGTGTCTTGGTTCTCCTGGTCACAGATAAAGAAAATGTCTTCAGTTCAAGCCTGACACTTAGAACCTTAACCTCGTTGACTCAAAGACCACCTTCCTAGGGTTCCAAAACACGGTTCCCCAAATAACAAGAATCGCCAGAATAAACTGTATCAGAACAAGGGGCCATGAGTAACTCCTAAATGGTGAAATCCGTTTGGAATACAGCTTTGGTACATAAGGGGCCTACTTAACTTTTTGCGGAGTTCTGTATCTGAAATAGCTTGCATATTTTTGTGCTCAACCATTTTAGCAGTAGCACAGTTGAGAAGTCTACAGATAGATAACTGACTATGCTTCTCTCTAATGACTTTTATATGGGAACGGGCACGCACACTGCCCCCACCCCCAGAAAGGCAGGCTGCCAACCAATTAACTTCAATAAATTATAAAATGCCGAGAAAGTCATCCTTTCATTTGACTATTTTTGCAATTTAATCTCAAAAATCTCACTCGGGATGAGCACCCATGAAGTGGATCCGAAGTGTGAATAAAATTAAAAAGCCGATTCTCTCCTCGCAACCGGCAGCGACGCCGGGATTCAGGGTTTCGGAAGATCCCGGGCTCAGGTCACAGAGGAATGTGGGCGTTCCTGCTTGTGGACAGGAGCGGGGGCTGTCTGGCGGCCCCAAAGATTGAAAAAGAAACGGTCCGAAGTTAGGGTACCGGTCTACCTGAGGTGTCGGTCCCGGTCGGGGCTAGGCCGAGGGGTCGCGGGGCTCCAGGGCGTCGGCCAGAGCGGTCGGGGCTGAGGGCACCCACGCAGGCGGCTCCCGGAACACCGCCCGGGCCGCCCCGCGAGCCCAGCCGCCACCCCTCGCACCGCCCCCGGCTCCAACCCGCAACGTGGCCGCGGAGTCGGCAGGGGTCCGCACAAGAGCGGCTCCGCGAGCGGGGCGCACCACGACGCGGCTAACGGGGCCCCGGCCCCTCGCCCCTCCGGGCCCCGCCGGCCGGCTCCGCTCGGCGGGGACTCGCCGTCGCGGCGCCCGGCCCCGGCGGCGGCGCGCAGAGTCGCCAGCCCCTGGCTCCCGGCCGGCCTCCACGCTTCCCGGCCCCACTCACGCTGGCTTCATGGCAGCAGGCTCCGTGCTGCCCAGAGGCGCGCGCGAGCCGGAGGGTCGGTCGGGCGGCCACAGCGGCGGGACACAGGCTCTGGCCGCGGGAAGGAAGCCCCGGCTCCGTCGCGTCGCGTCGCGTCGCCCGGCTTGTGAAGCCCAGGTAGGCTCGCGCCGGGCGCATTTCAAACGGGCCAATCAGCGGCCGTCCTCGGGGAAGGGGCGGGACCTCGGGGGGGGCGGGGGGGGAGAAGCCTTTGACGTAAGTGGCGCTCGTTTCCTAGGGGACCCACCCCTCCGGTTCGCGGCGTGTGGGTTGGCGCGCTGCAGGGCAGGAGGAGAAATCTCAGTTATTATGAAATCCAACCTCTTCCACTTTCCCATGAGGACCAGAAGATTTCCTTTTTGCGGGACAGGAAGTTCAATCATCTGCCAATTCCAGAGTGGATTCCCACCCAAGCGTGTCCTAGTCTCGGGCTGGACCTTAGTCTCAGAGCCCCTCTCCGACTTCCATGTCTCCACGCTCGCCAGCTTGATTTCCTTTCTCTGTACATCCTTCCTAGAGTCCAAGTCTCCCCTTCTAGAACCTCCAACTCTTTCCTCCTCGATTGGGCTTGTGTGTCTCTCCTGGGCATAAAAAGGTCGACTTGGAACCTGCAGATTATTAGAAGCTTTTTCTCAACCTCATTTTCTCAGCCTCTTTTGTGATTCCCCTCCCTCTCCCCCATCACGTTGATGCTAAGGATTTTGACTCGGTCACTCTCCCGGCACTGTCAGTCCCATAGCTTCAATATCACTCATATTTGCTCTTCTGAGACCTACATTCCCCTTGAATGGCCCACAGGCACCTACCTCACACCT
>PVJH01021166.1:0-39213 GCA_004026705.1 Nesogale talazaci
AACTCATTGTGACCAGAGGGAAGCTTCCAGGTGATGCCTCTATTAACAAAAGCAGCTCGCCATCCTGTGAGCTTTGGTGTTGCTATTGTCAATTTGATATCATAGTGTAGAGTTTAAAACAGCACATTATTCACAGCAGGTATTTCGACCACTTCAGATAAACTGTTACTTGATGTTATGAAGATTTTAAGTGATCTTTTTTGTTTCGAGTCTTTAATATAATCTTTAAAATTATCTTAAGGCAATAGTTTCAGGCGTTCATTCCATTTCCATGGCCCCAAAAAATCCATAATCTATGAGAGTCTATAATCTGAGAGTTTTGCATTCTCTTCTACATTTACCCCCTTTGGATCAAGGGGTGACCTGCAGGGAGAATGAACTAATGTTGCTCTTCAAGCCAAATTCCCCAACTATCGCTAAACAACCTTTTTTTGCTTAGGACTAGTAAAGGAGGGGTGGGGTGGGGAGATACTGATAAGAGTCATCTTTAAGTAACTGTGAACAGGATTCCCTGGAATACATCCTGGTGTATATAAGACAAGCCCTCTGAGAAGCAGGAGGAGTGGATCTCATCACCAGGAGATCCCCACGCAGTGACTCCTACTTAGATCCAAATAGCAACCATAGCATAAGAGGAGCAGCAGCAAAACCAGGTGCAAGAGCATGAGACAGCGTGGACTTTCCAAACCAGTGCTCTTGTGCACAAGGCTGACTTGCAGTGTGTGCTCCTGGGCACCTAATTGGAAAAGCTGGATAGGAGTGATCTGTCTTATTAAAAAGCAAAGATGTTACTTTGGGGACTAAGATATGCCTGATCCAAGCGATAGTATTTTCAGTTGTATCATATGCATATGAAAAACATTAATTAAGAAGGACATTCTAAGGAAGAATGGAGAATTGATGCCTTTCGATTGTGCTGGTGAAGAATATTGAAAGTACTGGGCTGAGCCCCGGTGGCCTGAGTGGTTGAGTGCAGTTCTGCGGCCCGTGGGCTTGGCCGTTCAAATGTAGCAGCAGCTCTCAGGAGCAGCACTGGGTAGCTCCCACGACCACCAGAGGGCATTAATGCCCCCCCCCCCACAAAAAAAAGTACCATGGACTGTCCAAAAGACTAATCTGTCTTGTAAGAAGTGCGGCCAGAGTGCTCCGTAGAGACAAGGATGGCAGGACTTCTTAACATATCTTGGACTTGTCAGGACAGACCAGTCGCTAGGGAAGGATATCATGCAAAAAAGTGAAAAGCCGTCAACGAGATGAATTGACCCAGTGTTTGCAGCATCAGGTTCCGGCACAGGAACAAGTTTGGAGTATGAGTGGGCAGTGTTTCGTTCTGTTGTGCATAGGGTAGCTATGGGTTGGGACCAGCTCAATGGCACCTAACATCAACATTATGTCCAGATAGAGCTTTACTGTTTCTTTGGCAATTTTGATGCCTTTGGTCTTTTTGTTGTCCAATTGCTCTGGCTTAGTCTTCTTCATGGGGATCACTTCAGTTTCTTCCCAATCCATGCGATATTGGCTTATTTTGAGTATATAGCATTCATTATGCTGAGGCATTTCTGTTGTTTCTGGTTTGTTGACAAATTACCAGAAATGGGTACTGGGTTTTTGTCAAATGCCTTTTGTACATCAATTGACACGAACATGTCGTTCTTGTCCTTTGTTTCGTTTGTATGGTAGTTGACACTGGTGGTTTTCCTAATGTAGAGCCATCCTAGCATCCCTGGGATGAATCTTACATTATCATGATGTAGAAATACTTTTTGTTTTACATTTTGTTGGATTCTATTGGCTATAATATTTTAAAGAAATTTTATAGTGAAGTTGTATAGTCCTGAATTTTTTTTTTTTTGGTTGAGATTTTTTTAATGACCTGAGCTGTTGCTTTTTTGTTGTTACAAGTCTTTGCAATTTTTCTCTTTTTACCTGTGTTAGCTTAGGTAGGTGTGTTTTTAGAAATTTACTCATGACTTTCATGGTTTCAATTGTATGGGGAACACAGTTCTGGGTGTTTTTTCTTTTGTTTAAACCTTTTATTGGGAGCTTTTACAGATATCATGACATTGCATAGTTCCATCACTTCAATCAGTATTGTAAAATTGATACTAAAATCAGTTTCAAAATATTTTTCTTCTTAGTCTCCTTGATATCAGCTCCCTTTATCCTTTCCTACTCCTACCCCCTAGAAACTCATTAATTTTTTTTTTGGGGGGGGGCATATCTTACACATCAAATATCACCATTCACATACAGTTTTTTTATTTGATCCCATCGAGTGGGGTCATATGGTCATCAGAGCTATCAGCTCCCTACTTCCCCTCCATCTCTCTCTTTCCATACCCTCAGGGAATCATTACTTCTGTTACTATTTCTGAAGGGTTATCCAGCTTGGCTCTCATGTATCAAAAGATCATAAATCTAACCTGATTGATGAGGTAAAACAAAAACCATAATAGAGGAGGCAATATTAAAGAGCTATACAATAGGAATGTCATTCATCAGTGCTATAGTGGACCCTGGATTTATCATGCTTTCCATGTGACCTTTCTCAGACGGACTACCCAATTATCTCAGAGATGAATTTTGGATTGCTATTTATTTGATATACTTTTCACCATCCTCATCCTGTTTACGTCTGAGTTTGAGATTTATCTCTTGGAGACAACAAATTCACTGGTTTTGCTTCCTAATCCAGTCTGCTAGTCAGTGTCTCTTTTTTATATAATTCACTTTATTGGGGGCTCATACAACTCCCATCAACAATCAATACATACATCAATTGTATGCATACACATTTGCACACTTGTGGCCATCATCACACTCAAAATATCTTCCACCTAGGCTCCCAGTAGCATCTCCCCATATTTTCCCTCCCTCCTCCATGAACCCTTAATAATTTACAAATTGTTAATACTTTTTCATATTGTATACTGTCTGATGAGTCCTTTCACCCACTTCCCTGTTGTCCATACTCCAGAGAGGAGGCTATATGTAGATCCCTGCAATTGGTTCCCCCGTTCTACTCCACCCTCCCAGTATCACCACTCTCACCACTGGTCCTGAAGGGATCATCTATCCTGAATTCCCCATGTTTCTAGCACCAGGGTATAGCCCCTGGTCTAGCTGGATTTGTAAAGTAGAATTGGGATCATGATGGTGGGTGGGAGGAAGCATTTGAGAACTAGAGGAAAGGTGCATATTTCCTTGTTATTACACTGTACCTTGACTGGCTCATCTCCTCCCTGCAACCCCTCTGTAAGAGGATGTCGCTTGTGTTTGTCTCAGTAGGTGCATTCAGACCATTATTATTTACTGTAATTACATCCTTCTGCCTTTGCTGTCATCGCATTCATTTTCTGTTAGATTGTTCCTATATCTCTCCTTAATTGTGTACCATATTATGTGAGGGGAATTCATTCTGACTTTATTTTTTTAGTTGGGTCAAAGCAGTCTTGGACATTGCTTTCAGTGCATTGCCTTCTGAATACTGTTACACTATGTGGTGGTCTCATGTTTGTGTTCTATGGTTGGTTGTCTTCTGTCCATAGTGAGTTGGAAAGTGACATTTGTAGTGCTGGTGTTTCATTTTTTAACATATTCTTTAAAATTTTCCTTATCCAAGAAAACTTTTATATCACCTTTCTTTTGATGGAGAATTTGGTAGAATAGAGAAGTCTCAAGCTACAGTTATTCTCTTTCAGCTTTCATAAAATATACTCCATTCTTTCCTCTTTCTGCTCATAAATCTGAGCATATCCTTATCTGATCACCCATAAAGGTGGCTGCATTTTTTCTCTTAACTACTCTAAAGAGTTTGGCCTTTTCTTCAAAGTTGGATCATTTGACTATTATATTTTGGGGTGTGCTCTTCTTGGGATTCAGTCTAATTGGTGTCCTCTCTATTTCTGTATGATTGTCAAATCCTCCTTTACTATGTTGGGGAGGTCTTCTTCCAGGAACTACCTCACGATTTTGGTTGTTGATTTTTTTTATTATGTCTTGCTCTGGTATCCCAATTATTCAGATGTTTCTTTTCATGACATCATTTGTTTTTATTGGGTTTCTTCAGCTTCTTTAATTACCTTGCTTGATTGTCTTTCACGTTTGTTGTATATGCTTGGATATCTTTGCGTTCACTGATTTGGTTCTCTGTTATTCCAATTTATTGGTGAGTTGTTTGTTTTTGTTTTGTTTTTTTTCCATTTTCTCTGTTTCTGCTGCATCATTCCTTAACTCTTGTATTTCCCTGTGGTATGTGGACTCTAGCTTCTCTTTTGTAATATTTGCTCAGATCCTATGTGACTCTCAGCAGCATTCTGAAAATTTCATTCTGTATTGAGTCCAAGTCTACTTTTTCTATGTACATCGCTAGGTGTAAGTCTTCTTCAGACATTGAGATTTGTTTCTTTTGCTCTCTTTAGATTTTTTTCCAGTGGCTGTTGACATGAGTTGCTATTTGTATATCATTTTGGTGAAGTTGTAAATGTTAGATTGTATGTGATACATACAGTTCAGGGACAGGACTGGCTGGGACCATGTGTGGTCCAAACACTGTGGTTTGGGCTTGCACTGCACTGGGTGACATAGATGCCACAAGTGGGCCCCGGTTGCAGGTTTCTGGCTGCACCAGCTGCATGGTCAGCACAAGAGAATGCTATCCACAGGCTGCTCCAGAGGTCCCGGAAGAGGGGAGGAACTGGTCTCAGTCTGGAGCCCCAGGCGTACCAGCAGCATTGTCAGTGCAGATTTGTCCTGCCAGATCCACAGGTCTATCAGGTTTTCAGGCAGTGCAGACAAGAGGCAGGGCAATTGTAGGATGTGGGTGGTACAGGAAGCTTCACAGGTTAACCCAGCTGGATCCACAGACAATCTAGGCTCCAAAAGTCCTTGGGGGGGGGGGGGGGGCACGGAGCTCTCTGGCTGCAAATGCTCGTGGATGGCTTGAGCAGCTCAGGCAGCACAGATCATGCCTCCTTGATTTGCTCCCCCCAGGGTGGTAGATAGGAGGGGAGTATTTCAAGGTGCTCCGTAGTTGAGACACAAATGGTGTGAGCAGCATGGGCTGCCTGGACTAAGCCACAGCCACAAATCACAAGTGACATAAGCAATACAGCAGTACCGGCTGAGGTGACCAGGGTACTTGGCCTCAAGATTTGGTGGCGTATATGGTAGTCCGATTGGATCAGAGCAGGGGGGTAAAGTTGGCCCATGGACTGGGGCAGAACCCTGGGGTGCTGCACATCTTAGACCTCCAACTGAGCCTCCCAACCCCCAAATCCAGCTATCACATGTGAAATTCTCAACAGTTACCCTTATGTCAGTGCCATCGTCTGGAATTTTTATCTATTTTTATCTTTGTGTCTAATGTATTTTTTTTGCATTGCATTTAGTTGCATTCTTCATAGTTTTTTGTGCTTAGTTTATTTAGTTTGTAGTTTTCCTTTTTGCTGCTACTTAACTGTTTGCTAGGTCTTTAATTTTTTATTTTTATTTTGATGAGGTTTATCTATTTTCTTTTAGATTACCTTCCTGTTTATTAATTTCCTTCCAAATTTAGCATAATCTTTTCTCTTTTGAAATCTAAATGCCTTCTCTGTTCTAATCTTTCAAAACTTACATTATTCCCTCTTTTTCCTTTGAAGTGTTTTCATTGTAGATTAATATTCCTGGTTCCCTATTTTCAGTCTTGTTAGGTTTGTGTTACTTTGTTTACTATGATGTGATTGGGGTGACTTCTGGGCAGTGTCATCTTGTGTGATTTTGTCTGAAGAACTCCTTTTAGCATTTTTTTATGATTCATCTTCTTTTCAAATTCTTTTAATTTATTCCTATTTGAAAATGCCCTTATTCCGGCTTTATATTGAACAGACAATTTTTCTCGATTTAGGTTGTTGGTTGGCAAATTGTCCCTTTCAGAGTTTACATATGTCATTCCAATGCATTCTTCTATATACAAGTTCTGCTACAAAAAACATTAACTTAGTCTAACTGGTTCTCCTTTGTAGGTAACTTTGTGGTTTTTTTCCAAGTTGCTCTCCTAATTATATCCCTATCTTTGATTTTTGAAAATTTGAATATGATATGTTGTGATGGTTTAGTGGATGTTCTAACCCATTCGGTGTTCTTTTGGCTCAGTGTTCTTTTGGCTTGGGTGGTTATTTTCTCTTTTTTCATCATAGTGGGGAAATTCTCTTTCAGTAGGTGCAAGAAATTATCTACTTTTGTCTGTTTTTTGCCGTTCTTGGATTCTTATAATAGAGTTATTTTTCCTCATGGTATATTCCCACATAATGATTATGTTCTCTAGACTTCTTAAAAGTCTGTATGTGTCATTCTTCTCATAGTTTGGTATTGAGAAAATGTATACTCACAAATTCTATAAGAGGCTGTTACCTGATTGACAGGATAGTGTGCACCTCTTCATTAATTCTATGTTTCATTTCTTGTAGTCTACCCCTTCATTCTTTATCAAGTTGACGTGAAATTGTTTAGCTACTACACTCATGTAAACCAGGTTAGATTCATGTAAACTTGGAATGAGATATACAAGAAAATGGAACGCTTTACTATTTTGCATGTCATCCCAATTGTCTCTGCATCAGTCCAATTTTAGTATATGTACTGCCAAAATGAGCACTTGTTTCCCATCGGTTGAATGTACATAACAATCATTCTTGCTCCTTCTCTTCCCTCTCCTGACTCTCCAAACAAGACTTTGACTCTACCAAGATGTCTCCAAACTCTGCCAGCCACTCTGCTAGCCCAATTAGCAGGAGAGACCCTGATTTATTACCCTGAATTACAACTGTTCTATTCCTTCCAATCCTGTTACCTGCCAACCTGATGAGAATAAGCCTGCTATCTGGAGGTTCAGGACAGGTCAGAGAACCATGAGGAGGTCATAGATCTAGAGTATGCCAGGGTCCATGAGCAGGCCAGATATCTGGAGCAAACCAGAGATCCATAAGTAGGCCAGAGATCTGGAGCAGGCTGGGGTCCTTGAGCTGACTGAGACCCAGAGGGGGCCAGAGATCTGTGACTAGGCCAGAGATTTGGAGCAGCCTAGACATCCAAAGCAGCCTTCAGTTCTGGAACAGGCTGGAGCTATGGAGCAGAGCTTTTGTCTTCCCTTGACCATGGATAGCAAGCTAAGTCAGTTTCCAAAGACATCCTCAGCCGATGACCGCAAAGTGCTCAAACTGCCCTCCCCCCTCTTTCTAACTCCAAACAGCACAAAGTGTGACCCCGAATAACAATAAAAATTATGTAAAAATTGTTTATAATTTCTCTGTACGCTTCCTCAAAATCAATAAAATACCAGTTACCAATAATAATATATATTATTATACCAATAATAAAATCTATATATACGTATATATTTAAAATATATGTATACACATATATTTATGATTAGGAGGAAAAAATCATTCTTCTGAATTATTTTTCTGGTAGTACCAATGGCGTATGTTCCTTAGGGAGGTCTTTTGGCTCTGTGATATTCTGTCTTTGTATGAACTGTGGTTCCTGAAATACTATGATGCTTTTCCATTGCTCAGGTGGCACTGGACTTTGCTGCAGTCCATACTCAGTGGGTGCAGCCCTGGTAGCCCCAGAGAACTGCCAATTTCTAAAGGCTCTGAGTGGGACTCTGCAGCAGCTGTTGCAGCCCCAGAGCACATGAATGCATGGACCCACCCAACTAGTGGTGCTCTGCTGTTTTTATTTAAAAAAAATTAAAACACAGCCCTGTGCCTCCAACTCTGCTTCTCTGATTTTCAAAAAGCTGTACTTGCCTCTGAGAGCCTCTGCCTGCTCCCTCTGCCATGGAGAGCAGCAGAGAGTGTTTGCCCCCACCCCTTTAGCAAAACAAGAAATGGCTCTTCTGGGAGCCCCAGGCTAGCAGTGATTGCCACACAGAGATTGGGAAGATGTACATCCCTTCTCCTCCTTCCAGTTCCACCGGTTTAGTAGGAGAAAGTAAAAAAAGAAAGGCTCCACACCCACTCCGGCAGGCCCAATCCATTGGAGAATGACTGGGCCTGTTATTCCTCCCTGCACTGAGGAGCCCTAAGGAAGCGGGGAAGGCCCACTCTCCACGAGCTAGCTGCTTCCCAGTAAGATGCAGCGCAGTGTGGCAGGCCCTCCCAATTGCTCCCTCCCTCCATCTGCACTCATGGTCATAGGTTCTGTCAGCTGCTCAGTGGTTGCTTGTTCTCTGTGAGTACAGGTTCGGCTCACTCTGCTGTCCTCCCCCTTAGATATTCAGGGCTGCAGGTTTACACTCCATGGTTTGCTCTCATTTGTATTGAAGAGCGATTCTATAGGGTCTCTCTCTAAGACCCTCTTCTATCAGAAGACCAATGCATTTACTTTTATAGTGGGTGTGATAGGTTTATTGTGCCAACTTGGCCAGTGAACACATGTAGGATTAATTGAAGGGTGGAGAGATAAAGCCTTGCTCAGCAATCCTTGCCTTTCTTGCTTCTTGCTCTTTGAGCCTTAGTTTGTTCTCTGCCTCAGTTTGCAAGCTCCACTACCTGTGGGACACCTAACCTGTGGACTGTGTCGCTGTAGTTTGAGGTTCCTTCAAGACTTGCTTCACCTCGCTACTAGACTGAATAATCATCGCTTGAACTGGGGACTATCAGGCCCTGTCATCTGGCTGACTGTTGGTTACCTGCCTTGCTGTTTGCTGCTTATGGCAGGTAGCCTAAATTGCTCTACAAGGACTACTTGACAGCCCTCAAGACAGGAAGGACTGCCAGTGTATTCGCTGTCTCATGGAAGGGAGTGTACTGAGCCATTTCTACTGCTTTATAGATTAATTACCTGTTTACTTCTGGTGTCCTGGTTTTGTTTCTCTAGAGAACCCTGTCTATTATAGGGGGATTCTTCAAGCCCAGGTCATTCTATCGTTAGCCATCTTCAAGGCAATTCTGACTTGGGTTCCCACATTTGTGCAGGGTTTGCAATATTGGCCTTTCGGAAACAAAGCACCAGAACGCTCTCTCAAGAAGGCACAGGGCACCACTGGTTTAAACTGCTGAACTTTTAGCTAGTAGGTTAGTGCTTAATAATTTACTCCCTCACCATAATATTTAGATTAATATCCTTTTAAATTTTCCATTGAGTTGATTCTGAATCGTGGTTGACCCAACACATGGATGCATAGATGTGCAGAACTGCCGTGTAGGCTGTTAGAGTTGTGGCTGTTCAGAGACAGATCACAGTCCTGTCTTCCAAGGCACCTCTGGGTTCAGGGTGGATTCAAATCACTCAACTTTCAGCTAATTAGCGAGTGAGCATTTAACCATTTGTACCATTTTCTCTAGACTATTGGAGCTCTGTCAAACTTCTAAGATCCCCGGTGGTGTTGTAACTGTAAGGTCTGCAACTCTAATCCACCAGCCACTCCTTGAGAGAAAGGAGATGTGGTCTATAAACGGTCACAGTCTCAGAAACCTATGTCACTATGAACAGGTATCTATTTGATGGCAGTGAGTGTGTATTTTTTGGTTATTTTGTTTTTAAGAATCTTCCACTTTTAAATGTTTTCTTATTCCATTCAATTTATTCCTGTCTAGCCTTATGCAAGCATACATGCAGGAGTCTATTACAAAAGCAGCGTTCCCTTATAACTTCTTATATTCTTCTTATTGGTATCAGTTATACTTCAAATAAAGATCTATGTCAATATGCCAATAGTTTATCGTCACCTCAAATTGATCCCAGGTTTAATAAAATTAAGCCATCTGGTTCTTAAATAAGATGTTTCTGTAAATTATGTCATTTTTATAGTTAAAAACATTGATAGTATTGAGTTTTTAAAGCTTTAGTTTTCCCCTTATGTTTGTTATTTCTTAAAAAAAAAAAAAACTTGTGATTTGAGGGAAAATTTACAGACCAAATTGTTCTCCTATTCAATAATTTATACATTTTGTTTTGTGACACTGAGTGGAATACCCATAAGGTAGCAGTATTACTTCCTACTTCCGGTGTTTATCATTGCTATTTGTCCCTCTGCCCTATCCCTTTTGAGCTTTATACTGGGCAAGTGCTGCCCTTCTGTTCCACAATGGTTAATCATTCTAAGGAGTACATACCTCCCAGGTGTTCACCTTGTAGGTTCACCTTGTAGATATGTCTAGAGCTTGGCTTAAAGTTGAGCCACAGAGGTGAATCCAGTTCTAGACTTACAGAATGGCTGAGGGCTATAGTGTCATAATTTCTTTTGGTCTATCAGACCAGTGAGCCTGGACTTTTTAAAAAATGATTTTGAGCTTTTGTTTGCATTTTCCTCCCTCTCTAAACAGGGCCATATATGTGATCCCTTTTAGATCAGTCAATTCTTTGTCTAATTCTGTGTCTCAAGGTTACAGAAGCTGAGGACTAATTGTTTCATGCATCTTTGCTTTTCTTCACTCTTCTGTGTTCTGGGCAGCGAAAGGCCACTAATTTCATGTAGATAGCTGATCTCATGTTTAAGCCTCCAGTCACTAACCAAATTAAGATGTAGAATCATATCTTTAGTGATCTGTGTTATACCAATTTACCTTGATTTCCCTGCAAGTATATTCTGAGCCCCCAAACTTAGGGACTCATTCCCTTGTTGTACTGTATTCATGGATATATTTACATGGGTGTATGTAGAAGTATCATCTGTCAAACCTGTAGATGGTGGGGAGTATGGTCTGTTTTGACTACCCACGCATGATTGTTTAGTTCTTCCCTTGTTAAATGTACTAAGGTAGGATTGTGTACATGCCCTTGTTGTCTGTAACTTTTATGCTTCTCGATATACTTTTCTTTTCCTTAGAAGCAGTATGGTGGCCACCCCTTATGCACGCTGCGTTTTCCTACACATAAATTATTGTCTAACTTTTAAAAAGTAAAACAACTCTGTAGAAACAGAGTTTAGCCATGGAAGATATTGAAGTGGTAAAGAGCCTTTCCCATTGGAGAGCTTGTGTTTCAAAGAGTAGTAGGGTAAAGAAAAATGATTACAGAAAAAAAAAAGGATTATTTGTGCTTCCTTGTTTGACAAAGATTCTATGCTTCTGATGCTTATCCAGTCCCCCAGTTTGGCTTGAGACTTCTGTTCCCTCTGGAGAAGTATTCAATTCAATGGATGCATCAAAATTCAATTATGGTCCTTCTTCTTTGCAAAGAGTGTGAAGTCCTTCTGTGCCACCCAGAATCCCTCCCCTGTCATTGTGCCTAGAATTTATCACAAATCATTCATTGCAATATAAGCTTGCCTGCTGTAACAAGTTATACCAACAACATTCATATGTATGGATGGTTTAATTATTTTGCTTCCATTTAGCTTTTTGGTTTCTGTAGGTTTATTTGTTTTAATTGGACAATGTTGAGAAATACAGAAAACTAAAAGGAATAAGAAGACAAATAACCATGTGGTGACCCTTGGTTGTCTCCAAGAATTTGTAGCTGCCCTCTTGACCAACCACTCCTGCATTGTGCTCATGAGGGTACCGGTAAGCTTTTATGCTGATGGACTGGTACAGCTCTACTCCTGTACGTGTTCTCAAAGCTTGGAAAGGAATAAGTGTTCAATCCTAACCTGGTTAGCGTGTCACAAAAACACGAGTAAGGTAGTGTATAAGACCAAATTCTTTAAGCTCCTCCATTTTGTTTGTTTGTTTTTTTGCCTTGAAAATCCACTTGTGGCTATTGCATTGGATTTGACACTTTGTTGACAGATGGCCCTTAGTGTCCTGGTGTTGCTCAGAAGGTATTATATGATTGACACTATATGATGGACTCGAGTGATTCTTTTGTTCATCTTTAGCCAGAGTTAGAAGCAGTAGTACAGGGTAGAGAAGCCTGGGGCTGTTTATCGCTAGACTAAGCTGCCACTTCTCAGGTAGCTCAGCTCAGCTCTAACTCTCCAGCTTTGCTTCACTCTGTGTAAAGGCATTTTTCACTGTTGTGTGAGTCTATGTATTTTCTGTATGTACATATAATCTTCAAAACTGTGCTAGAATAAAGAAATAACATTTCTAATAAGGACTTGAGAGTGAGTGCATTAACTGATTCTATTGAGCTGTTCTAATGTTTATATGTATATATAATTCAAAATTTGATCTGAAGTCCTTTGGAAAAGGCCATTAAAAATAAGTTAGTGAATACAATTGACATATATATTGATTGTGATAGGAGTTGTGTGAGTCCCTAATAAAATGATTTATTAGAAAAAGTAAGTTGATGATGTTCTCCACAGACATTTAAGAATGGTAAGGTAAGCAAAAAATAATCACAAAGGAAGAAATGGTGCTTTTGAGATTTAGAAAAGCTTACTTTTACTAAGCAGACATATGAATATGGATACTATTTATTCCGTCATATTTTTTTTCTTTACTTCAAATGAAAGGATGGGGTTAGAAAACTGGAATAGAAAATTTTGTTAAAGTTGTTCCTACTTCTGAAACATACATTGTAATATTTCTAAAGAACTTTAAACTGGTATTCTCTATGAGAAGTACATAAATAGAGCTTTATATTCAAAATTATTGAAGTTCATTGACAATACCCGTGGAGTGCTTTTGTAAGCCTTCCATCAACTGTCTTAGACTGCATGCTCACACTGACTCTAATGGAATGAACATGCTGTTTTGCCTAATCTAAACCTTTTACAGCTTTTTGTTTAATTTGTTTAAATTGTATTTTAGATGATAGTTTAGGCAGTAAGTAAGTTCCTATCCAACAATTTGTCCACAAATTGTTCAGTGACACTGGCCACATTCTTCATATTGTCTTAACATTCTCATTATTTCCATTCTCTTGGTCTAAAACTTTTAGGTAAAACTTCCAACCATATTATTATGGCTTCATCAATTATTAGTAGTTTGATTTAGTAAATTACTTAACCCTCCCTTAAGTAGTTTATCTGTAGAACCCATCCACTGCCTTTGAGTTGATTCTGATTTATAGTGACCCCGTAAGACAGAATGGAATTGTCCCATAGGGTTTCCAAAACCCTTCCAGAGCACCTGTCTCCCAAAATGACTGACCCTGCGGTAACTTTGGGGGGCTGACATTGCAGTTAACAGTCCAGTTGCCCCTCCAGCGTTCCTTAATGCGTGCCTTACAGAGTGGTGGCAGTAAATGAAATAAAGTTTTGACTTACACAAATGTCTCAGTGAATAGGTCTTATATTGAAAATCCCAGCAACAACAAAAATCTCATCCTGGGGCTCTGAGTTCCTATAAAAGTTCACAAAAATTGTCCGGTCTTTGGGACATTGTTTGCTTATTTCTTACATTTTTTCTCACATATGTTCCCTGAGTGCAGGAGTTTTCTCGGTGTTGTTTATTGCTGTATCCCTAGTCCTTAGAACTTTTGTTGGGTGCTGTCAAGTTGACCGTGACTCGTGGCAACCCAGAGACTGAGCTTAGGACAGAATGAAACACTGCCAAGTCCTGCACCATCCTCGTGATCATTATTATGTTCCCATATAGAAAACACTGCTTAGAAAGTAATAGGTGTTTAATCAAAAGGGTATTTATTGGATTAATTAAAGAAGAACACTAGGGCTGAGCCTTGGTGACGTAGTGGTTGTGCGCGGGACTGCGGCCCACTGGGACAGAGGTTCAATTCCAGCAGTGGAGCTGGGCCTCCTACTCCCACCACCGGAGAGCAGTGATGCCCAAATATAAATAAATAATAAAGAAGACACTATTACCAAGCACTTAACCATGAAACAACTCCACTTACATTTTACAAATGAAAATGCTTCATTTAGTTAATTTTACACTTTACTATGTACATAATTGTATTATTGGATATTATTTGAGAACCCATGTAGTACATTAGTGGTATAATCTTTGTTCTCATAAAATGACAAAGGGCTCTCTTTTCTCACCTAACTTAGAACTTCCCTAAAGTCCTCTAGTCTGCCACCACACGCACTGTACATTCAACTCATCAAGTATGAAAGCTTTGACTTCTGTGGTTCCCTCCACAGCAGTACATGCATTGTGTTGCATTAATTACTGTATTTGTGACATGTTCTCTTTTTTACCTAACTGATGCCTGATGAATTCTGAAATAGACATTTCCCGTGGCTTATTCAGACTGCCACCATGGATTAGCGTTTGATAAAGCAGGGTTGGTTGGCGCTGTCTTGCTGGAACACCTCCTACAGCCATCAGCGCCCACTTCACTCTAGACCCAACTGATTTCCTGATGTGCCCATGGGAAAAGGTAATTCAAACACTTCAAAACTGCTAGCAATTATGAATGAATACAGCTAATTTGGTGGCATTCATATCTTTTATATTTGAATTTTCATTGACTCACAAAAGAAGCTATAAAGTATTTAACCTTTTTGTGCAACTTTGTGCTTTAAATCCCTTTCCCCTAACTTCTCCCACCCATCTGACAGCTTGTCATACTTTGGTAGTTGCATGGTCTTATGAGGCTGGAAGCATTTCCAATACCAGCAGGATAGCCAGCGCGCAGGTTTCAGTGGAGTTTCCAAGAATAAGAACAGTCTGGAGGGGACCCCTGGTGGCATGGTGGTTATAACTTATAACATAAGCTGCTAAATCATAAGAACGGTCTGGAAAGAAGGACTTGATAGTTCACTTCTGAGGGATTTGCCTCTGAAAATCTCATGAATAGACTCAAAATCCAAACTCACTGCCATTGAGTCAGTTTTGACTCATAGGGGCCCTGCATACCATGCATAGGGCATAGCAGAATTGGTCCTGTGAATTTTGGAGGCTGTAAATCTCTATGGGAGTTGAAAGTTTTGTCTTATGAATACAAGCAGCATTTTGTCTGGTGCCAGTTGGGTTGCCCATTCAGGTTGGATGGCCCTCAAAATATAATTAGGGAAGTGTTTCTTCCTCAAAGTAGTGTTGACCTTAATGACATGGAGGGAACAAAGCCTTCAGGACTTTAATTTGCTGGTGGGGCACAACCCCAAAACAGAAGAAATAGCTTCAAATATATAGTCATAATTGAAATAGAATCCAAAGTATGAATCTACAAAAGATGAAATGAAACACAGAAATGTTGATGACCTAAGCATAGTGTGCTTAGATGGACTGTTATTGGCCATTCTGAATCAGACTGTCATGATTTAATATGCTAGGAATTACAAACTCAGGAAGGATGCCATAAGCAGCATAAAAAAGGTCATTCTAAAATCTATGTGTGATCCTATGTATTTGCCTCTAAGAAAGACCAGTTGTACAGCTATTCTTCATACACACCAAACACTAAAGCTAGTGCTGAGAAAACTGAAGGATTCTAACAGTCCCTTCAGCCTGAAATTGATCAGACATAATCAAGATGCATTGATCATTACTGGTAATTGGAATGCAAAACTTGGAAACAAAAAGAAAGTAGTTGGAAAACATGGCCTTGATGATAAAAAACAAGGCTGGAGATTGCATGATGGAATTTTGAAGGGTCAATGACTGCTTTATTATAAATAACTTTACTTAACACCATATAGACAACAATGTCTCTACACCTGGGTCGTCAGCTGTGGTGACTTGCATGTTGCTCTGATGCTGAAAGCTCTGTCCCGGGTATTTCAAATGAAATGGACCTGGAGTTAGAAAACTATAAAGGAAGAATGCACTCAGCATGAATCAAGTTGAAAGAATGTCAGAAGAAATACAAGCCTCATATTGCATTAGCAAAAGATTCTAGGGGCAAAATATTGAACCAGTCTTGACAAAGGAGAGGTTCAGAGAAAGAACCCTTCACAAGACGCACTGGCACTGTGACTGTACCATGGGGTCAATCATAAGCGTGTGGCTGGCACAGGAACAGCAGTGCTTCATTTTGTTGCACGTAGTGTTGCTGTGAGGTGGAGCAGCTCATGTCCCCTAACAGCCCTCCTGGCAACATCTGGAGCCACCTGAAAACGGAACCTGTTACTGAAAGTTGAGCCACAGGGGTGAGTTCAATCCCAGGTGTGAAGGATGCTGGGAATAACTATGCTGCGGGCCATAGTTGCAGGAGTTGCGCCAATCTCTTATCAACCCAGTGATCCTTTTTTGTGATTTTGAGTTTTGCACCACGTTTTTCTCCCACTCTCTCCAGGGCCTTCTTTCATGATGCTCTTCAAAGCTGTCAATAGTGATATCCAGGTGCCATCCAGTTCTGGTGTGAGGGTCGCCAAGGGTGAGGTTCACATCCATGTAACCTTTGGACTATTTGTTTCCATGCATTTTTTAATTTCTTCCACTGCTCTTAGCTTCACGTGGGCAGAGACCAGTATTTACACCTTCGAGGGACTCCGAATAACTTCTGTATGTGACAGTGTGCAGTAGTCGTGATGGAGTACTCTCTACTTCCACAGTGGTATATGCCCTGCTAGTTCTCTACAAACACATGGTTATGTCACTCTTCCCCCATTTTCAATGGAGAGGAAAACGGTAGTGAGATGTGATGACAACTGGCAACTCTTGTCAATGTTAAAGCCACAAGGTTATAAACCAGAGAACCCTTGCCCAATGACAGCAGCATTTATCAGTTAGGGTTAAAGTTGACCTGAAATTGCAAAGCCACACAATTAAACAAGTTTTAAGTGCATTTTTCCCCCCCAGAATATGCCAGTGCAGTATAATCCTGGTCTGGTCTGCTAGTTTCAAGAGTCTAAGAGCCTGGGAACCTAGGCTCTTTCTAGCGCATGCTTGTGTCCCCATTACATCAGCTTCTCTTGTGTGCTTCAGGATGACTAGCTATTTACATTGTACCTAAGAGGAAGAAGAAGAAAGGAAGACAGCGGCATGCAAAAAAAGAGGAAGACAACACCTACTGAAGACGCTGATCCGATACCTGACTTGTCACTTGTGTCCATCCTGACATAAGCACAAGGATAAGAGAATGGCAAAGATTATAGATCTTGGCACTGTTTTGTCACGGAAGCCTCATACTAGCCACTCCTAGTTATTCTCCTCATGCATGGGGCAAATAGATGCTGATTGATGTAAGCCGCCAGAGTCAGTTTTCTGTTAGTTGCTACAGAATGAATTTCTGACACAACTATGAGGTAAACTTCACAACAGTAAGACAAAATCTGGTGCTCTGCTATGAACCTATTATATGACAAGTTCTCTTAATGTACATTAATAGATAATACTCATCCAGTAATTGAGTTCTTGTGTCAAACTTCTAATAGATTGCAAATAAAATAATTTCCTCTTTCATTGTCTTATTAGGAGTCTGGATTCAATCACACAATTAAAAATGGACTCATATACCTACTGTAGCAAAGTCTCTAATGTGCCAAATTCTACAAAATATTGCCAAGGCTTTAAATACCAAATACTCACAGACTTTACCAATAATTACACACTTGACATTTTGGTTTGAATATTATGCATTTGGACCCCAATAGCATTTTACTTTTTAAATTGTGGCAGGAATACCCTTCACCCACCAGCTGAAATTAATTCAGTGATGGCTTCATTGACAGAAACGCCAAGCACCAACTCTATCCCCGTCAACAAAATCAACCAAATATTTGCTGCTGCTCACACATTTACCTTGAGAACTCTTGGCATACAAACAAGGAATGAATGATGCCATTTTTATTTTAAGAGTATATGGCCCTATTTTGCGGTGGAGAACAAAGATAAGTTACAACTAGTAAATATATTGCTGATATGGTAAGTGCAAAGAGAACATGTCAGGGAAAGGGAATGTGAAGTGGGGGGAAGGAACAACCTTAAAATGATAGAAAAGAGAGGTCAGGGACAACTTCGCTAAAAAGACTTTGAGTAAGGACATAGAGTACGAGTGATCACGGGGCAGACACTTAGTGGGAAAGCATCCCAGACAGAAGGCCCCTGCGACTGGAACCCATCCGGAGTGTACCAGGCTCAGCAAGAAAGCCAAGTGGGGGTAATTAGGTTAAAATGGTGGTGGAGGCTATAAGGTTAAGAAGGCCTTGTAGGGTTCTGCAGGGACTTTGGCTTTTACTCACTGATGAAGTCACTGAAAGGTTTTGAGCAGAGAAGACATGTGATCTGACTCAGATTTTTGTAGCCTGACTCAGGCATCATTGCTCTTCTTCAGGGATTGGTCTCCCCTGACTTACAGGTCCAAAGTGTGGGAGACTAAGTCTCACCATTCTTGCTTTTAAGGAGCATTCTGGCCACACATCTTTCAAGCCAGATTTGTTTGTCCTTTTGGTAGTCCATAGCATGTTCAATGTTCTTTGCTAGCACCGCAAATCAAATGCAATGATTCTTCAGCCTTCCTTACTCAGTGCCCAATGTTCAGCTGCACATGAGGCACCTGAAAATGCCATGGCTTGGTTCAGGTGCACCTTATTCTTCAAAGTCACCTCACTGCCTTCCAATGCTCTAAAGAGCTCTTGGGCAGCAGAAAGACCCAATGCAGCACATCTTTTGATCTCTGCACTGCTACTTACATGAGCACTGATTGTGGATTCAAAATCCTTGACAATTTCAGACTTTTCTTCATTTATCATGATGCAACTTCTTGGTCCAGTTATGAGGATTTTGGTCTTCTTTAGATTGAGTTGTGATCGAAACTGAAGGCTGTAATCCTTATCTTCATTAACATATACTCCTCACTTTCAGCAAGCAAGTGGAAATAATATTTCAAGAAGACAGCCGTCAATGGTTTCAAATGATGCTGATAGTCATTTGAAGCTAAGCTGAGTACTAAGAAGTGAACATTGGTTCATGTTCTCAACCACTGTCAGCTCTTAGTACTGGAAGAAGGCAAGTTTCTCTAGGAGAAAATTCTCTGCCAGATCCCGGTTGGAGCTAGGAGGATTCCTTCATGCCTCCTTGGCACTCTGGTCATATATAGGAATAGCATTTAGTCATTCAACAACAAATGACCATTCATTTATAGCCAGCTCTTCCTCTCAGCTGTCGATAAAACTCAAAGCTCTTTTCTCATGGAGCTTTCGTTCTAAGGCAAGAGGAGAGGTGAGGAGCATAGGAAGATGTAAAAACAACACTGAGAGGGCACTTTTATAGCCTATTAGAAGGGGTAAATGCTATGGTGAAAAGGTAATGAAGGAGAATAAGGAATATGGGGAGGGGGAAGTTGTCTTTTCAGAGAGCTGCTCAGAAAAGGCCTCTGAGCAAGACCAAAAGGATGTGAGTGAGCAAGAGCATTGAAGGCAAAGAACAGGCACAGGTGCCCCGAGGACAGAGCCTGAAAGTCCTGTCCAAGAAGGACCAGGACATCTATGTGCTAGATAGAAAGGCAGGGGAAAGGGTGACAGATCACAAAGCTGTAAAGGTCATTAAGAAGGTCAATTACAGTCTCAGAAACTCACAGGGGCACTTCTGTCCTATCCTATTTGGTCACTGTGATTCCGCATATGACTCGATGACAGTGAGCAAAAGGGAGAGCATTTGGAAATGATGCTAATATAAAAGCAGGGGAAATGGTGGCATATCATTAGGACCTGTAGAGGCCATTAAGAAGGCTTTAATTTTTACCTTAAACATACTTATTAGGAGACTACTGCAAAAATATGCGGGGGTTAGGAAAACTAGTGCATTAAGGGAGAATGTCAAAGAAATTGCCAAGTATCCAGCATACATCAAAAAGAGCCCTAAGGAAACACTATGATAGTTTGGTTTATTGCATCAACCTGGCCAATAGGAACATGTGGAATTAATCAGGTCGCATTTGATTAAAGGCCAAAGAGATAAATGACTCTGTAAGGCCTGCTCCCACTTTCTTGTGACCAGTGTGCTGGAGTGTGCAGCTGCTTTAGCTAGTTCTCTGCCTCAATCTGTGAGCTACATTACCTGTAGGCCAAGCCAACCTAAGGATCGGGTCACTAGAGCTTGAGGCTCCTTCGAGACTTGCTTTGCCACACTGCTGGTGTGCCTATCCCCTGAGCTTGAGGCTGGCGGATCCTGTTGCTTTGCATGGTTTATGTTCAATATCCCATCCCAGCTTGCGGTGCTAAGGTCCTGAGCTGCTGACTGTTACTGACCCACCCTGCTGTTTGCTGCCTGTGGACAGACTCTACTTATCTTGCCAAATGGTGAACTCCGCTGTTTGTCTCCTTGACCTTGGACCTGGCAGTCCATGTGAGTTGAAGGTCTTCCACTATATTAACTGCTCCATGGAAGCGAGTTGAACTTAACCCTCTGTACTGCTTTGTAGACTAATTCACTGTTATATTCCTTCTCTGTGTGTGTATGTGTATATATAATATATGTATATATGTGTAAATAATCATAAATATCCTGGTTTTGTTTCTCGAAACCCTGCCTAACACACTAACCATATCCTGCTTCTTCCTACTTACCTCAAAAACTCACTGCCATCAATTCTATTCCAACTCAGAGAGACCCTAAAGGGCACAGCAGAACATCCCTGTGCGGCCCTAAGGCTGCAGCTATGGGAAGAGAAAGACTTCTCTTTCTTCCAAGGAGCAGTTGATGCCTTTGAGTGACTGACTTTGTGCTTAGCAACCCCACTCACATAACCCAAACATTTGCTAAGAAGCACTATGCGATCAATAACAGATGATTTCAATCATTTCAGACTTACTGAAATATAAAGTAATTTAAAGCTTGGATACATTCTTTTCCCCTAAATGGAAGGAGAGCCCTGGAAGCACAGTGATTAAAGCACTGGGCTGCTAACCAAAAGGTCAGAAGTTCAAGCCCACCAGCTACTCTGTGGGAGAAAGACGACGCTGTCTGTTTCTGTAAAGATGACAGCTTGAGGGCCAAGCCCCAGTGGCGTAGTGGTTGAGTGCAGGACTGCAGCCCACTGGGTTGATGGTTCAAATCCAGCAGCAGCTCTCCAGAAGCAAGGCTGAGCCTCCCACTCTCACCAGAGGGCAGTGATGCCCCCACGCGCCCCCCCTCCCCCAGTAAAAAAAGATGCCAGTTTGGAAAACCCTGTGGAGCAGTTCCGCACCACTCTTGGGTCACTAGTTGGAATGCACTCAGCAGTCGGTCAGGTTTGGTTTGCTTTAGTTCTTTACAAATGTTAATTTGAGAACCCATCTTGTGGCTCCCAAACGTTTAATAGGTGTCTTCATAAGTCTACTGCAGAAAAGGAGAGAGCAAAAAGGATCTCACTTGATCAGGTTGAAGGGACCAGGCCGGGAAATGCCCAGTAAGGCTTCTGCCCAAATTCCATTGCCCAGACCTCAATCACATGGTCTCACCTAAATGCTAAGGAAGATTGGGAACTGCAGTCCAGCAGTGTACCCTGGAAGCAAAATTAGTTACTATGCAGCCATCTTCGGCTACACTTGTGGGGATGTATGCTTTTCATTTGTACCATGTCCATCACCAGAATATCTCCCAAATGATTTTGAGTGTTCTCACTCTAAAAGCTAACTCTCTTCAGATTCAGGATTATTATAAGAAACTGGACTATTTGTGTTTCTGCCACTGTTTCCTTCTGAACCAGTCTAAAAGTTCCTTTCCCATCTAGAAGAAAGAAATGAATATGAATCAAGCTGTAAAAAAACAAAACAGACAGTACTTTTTGTGTGTGGGGGCATCACTGCCTCTGGTGGTCGTGGGCGCTACCCAGGGCTGCACCTGAGAGCCGCTGCTGGATTTGAACTGCCAAGCCTGCGGGCCGCGGTCCTGCACTCAACCACTTACGCCACCGGGGCTCAGCCCAACAGACAGTACTTTGGGAATAAATCACAACTCTTCTACGATCATTTCTTAGAGTGCTGTATCTGCATAATTGCTTTATCACTTAGAATAGACAGGGAACTCATTTTAAGTACATTAAAATGGGTATTTAGAGCCATATCTTTTAGAGTCAACTTGTGAAAATCTGTACCAATAAAGAGAGAGGGTGCATTCACTTAATAATCCCATGATTCCCAGGCTGACTGTCCTAACTGGACACCTCTGTCACTGATGCCAAATGCTCTGTAAACCTTGATGATAAAACTTTATACTTATAATAAATCATTCTTTTAATTACAAAATAAAAGCATACCAGTAACACCATTGAAAGTGTGTGTTTTAATCAAAGGCTGCATTCTTTGGACAAGACAATTATTTTGATCATCTTGTGCACAACAAGGTTCATATATGTTTTTTATTTAATGTAACTTCCTGGACTTCTTTCTACTCACTTACCACAATTTTCTACATTAAAAAACGCAGAAATATCCAAAAACCTATCAACAACCCTCCCCACCAAAAAAAAGCCCACCATTAATTACCATCAACTCTATTTCAACTCATTGTCAGTCCATGTGTTTCTGAGTATACTTGTTCCAGAATTCTCTTGGGTGTACTCTTCATGGAAGCAGATCACCAAGCCTTGCTTCCAAATCACAGAGAGAACTGAATGAATTGAGAGTCTGGATGTAGAACTACATAAGGGCCAAAGGGTCTGAATGAATTTAGGGTAAAGTGACCACATTTTAAGTGGGACACCATTGACATGGGGGGGGGGGACGATGTTCTTGATCAAAAATTTGGTCCATATGGAGCAACAAAAATGTTCATAGAACACAAAATAGTATTGTAATATATTTATTTTAATTTTAAAATGCCGTAGGACGTTGCTAAATTGTTACAAAGTGGTATGTCTGGTCACCTTAAAGAGTGTGTGTGGATGTGTGGGTGTGTGTGCAATATCTGCAACTCAGAACCAAGTTCCAATCTCCCCAATGCATGTAAAGGCCTTTGAAATTGATAAGGAAATAATGTTACAAGCTAATAGAAAAATACAGGCTAGGAACTAACAGCCCACAGGAAAGGAAACCTACATGATAGATATTCAACCTCATTCACTTAAATTACAAATGGAAACCATAGTAGCATACTACAATTATCAAATTGACAAATATCTAATAAGACATTGTGTTGATAAGGTATGGAGAAAAAGATACTTTTATACATTGCTAGTAGTTGTGCAAAATTATTGCCTGATTGAGAGGGTTTTGACTGACAACAGCTGTCAAAAATACAAATAGTGTTAGCCTGTACACCAGTCATTTAATGTCTAGGACTTTACATAGCATGTGCAGTATTTTGTGTAAAACAGTATGGTAGTTCAGAACACATGTACTGGAGACTAGCAGTCTGATTTTAAATCCTTGATCTACCACATTTTAATGTATCTCCTTATGTAAATGATTAATCTCCCTGGGTCTCTTTCCTCCTCTATATAAGGGATAAGTGTACCTTTCTCTTTGGGTTCTCTGGGACCTCAGTAAGTTAACTTATGTAAACAGTGTTGGCAACCATAAATGACACATATCAAGTGCTGTTTCTCTATTACCTATTGTTATTAACATCAAAAGATGACAAGCAAGCTAAATATTTTTCATTAGGGAACTAGTGAAATAAATTATGGTAGCATCATAAACTATAGATATGAAAAATATATAATCACTTTTGTCATTTGTAATAAGCTGAGGAACTGCATGAGAATGTAATGAAGGTAAATCCTCATAATTACGGGTCTTGTAAGTTAACTTCAATGGGGGAAGACCCTCAGAGTTATGAACTATAAATAGTCTTAATAAACATTCTCATGAGTAAACATAGTCCCTCCAATAATCCCCATAAAGGAGCAGTCACAAAGGCGCTACCTTAAGAGATTAAGCACCCTGTGTCTGGCTCTTCACTATACCTGAAGGTTATCAGTAGATAAGAGCAATCGGGTTTTATACCTGAACCCACCTTAAAACGTAGCAAACTCTTTTCAGAACTTTTTATTGATACTAATCACAGATTACTCCCTTGGGGAGGACTCAGGGGCATTTGAGGTCAATTAGCATTAGGTCAAAATGATGATTCACATTATTGCTTGCTTACCATGTGGTAGAACTCACTGACAATGTAATATGTTTGCTGAATGACATGTATGTCTTTTGAATTAACTGTAAGCCTCATATATACCCATTAGGAAAAACATTCACTCTTTATCCTGATGTTGGGACCTGCTGTATATCTGTCTCTATTATTTTCCACAAGTGCAAAGTGCTTCTGAGGATCTGATCAAGATTCGGAGACTCCTACCTTGACAATGGACGTATTGGCTAGGTGAATATATTGCTTAGTTAAAAAACAAGTTGTACAACAAGGCATTTAAAATTCTATTTGTACAGAAAAGTATGAAGGCAAGAATATGTGATGGTAGTGAGTTTGGTTTGTGTTGTCTAGGGATCTAGTTCGAACATGCACACTTATTTTGCACAAAATGTGCTTAAATGAAAGGGAGGGGAAAATGGTGACTAAGTAACACACACTGGAGGGCCTCTGGAAATCACAGTAGAGTCAGTGAGAGGGATACGCCACTCTTCCAGGTCACAGGGAGGGCATCAGATCCACTAGGTTTTAAAAAACTGTGGGCTTCTGGCTTGCCACTGTGGCAACCGGCTGGGGTTTAGCTTTAACCCTGCTGCAGTTACAGCCAGTGCTGGGCTACCTTGTCCAGTCCAAGGTTTTTCCTCCACCACCACCACAGCAGCTGCCACCCTGCAGCTGTGTTAAAACCCTGGCACCCCATGGTCGGGTGGATGGGAATGCTCTTATTTATTCTCTTCTCTCTGTCCTGCCACAGAAGTGGCTGGCAAATTTTTTATCTCCATATCAGAGCCAGCCTGCAGGACACTTTCCACCAACTAGGACAACTCCTCCCACAATCTACAGTGCTCCACATGATTGGGTGAATCTCTATGGCACTCCATGCAGCTGTGGGAAACTCCTCCCACATTCTGAGGTGCTTCATGTGTTTTCAGGAAACTCCACCCACCTTCTGTGGTACTGCAACTGCTGTGGGAACCCCAGCAGCACTCTGGGACACTTCCTGTTGCTTAAGTCACCCCCACACGCCCTCTGAGGTGCTCCACAAGGTGTAGGCCACATCAATGCAGTTTCACATGTGATCGACCAGTATAGTGCCACCATCCAGTATACTCTGAGAGGGTCATCCAAAATTCCCTCCATATAGCAAAATCTCAGTTGGCTAGGGAGACAGTGAAACCCCAGTGGTATAAAACAGTAGCCTAAACCCCAGTGAGTTAGCTACAGGCGGTCACCAGAAGCATTTCTACAACCTTCTCAATGAGATAGCCCAGTGCTCTTTGACTCTCCAGAAAATGGGACCAGACTCTTCGAAAATGACACACAGAAGCAACCAGTCCTAATAACTTCAACAACAATTCAGGAGAAGTAAAACACATTGTTAAAGGAAGACCTAGCAAGGTGTATAGAAGAAGCAGATGTTGACTTACCACAGAAAGAAATCTTCAGAGTGCTGCTTGGAGTCAAACAGAACATGGGGACAGAAATACAGAAAAGGGATGAAAATGACAGAGGAGATAAAGACCACACATCAAAGAGAAATAAATATAAGAGTTGAGGGATGAGGTAACAAAAGAAAATAACAAGATAACAGATGTCAGCAACAGACTAGAAGAAGTGGCAAACCGTACCAGTGACCATGAAGGTAACCAGGCTGACTTCAACAAATAAGAAGACAGTCAAACAAAGTTAATCAAAGAAGCTGAAGAAAACCCAAGAACAATGTCTGATGTTATGAAGAGGACCAATATTTGAATAATTGGATTATCAGAACAAGACACTACCAAGAAGTCAACTGCAAACATTTTGAGGGGATTCCTGGAAGTGAGAATCAGGCAACCACTCAGGAAGCAGGAGGAAAACAACTAGACTGAATCACAGGAAGAAGTTGCCAACGCACATTACAGTTAAACTATCCAACTTTGAGGAAAAGGAGAAAATCCTAAGAGCCACTAGGGAAAGAAAAGCAGTCACCTATAAAGGTACTCAGATAAGAATGTGCTCATACCTACTGGCAGATACCATGAAGAAGAGGAGAGAGTGGAGCAACATCTTCAAAAAGTTGAAAGAGAACAATTCCTACCCAAGAGTCTTCTATTTACCAAACAATCTACCAAGAAAGAGAAGTAAAAATCTTCCTGGATAAGAAAAAGCTCAAAGAATATGTTAAAAGAAACCCAGCCATACAAAAAGCTCTTATCCACCCACTGTGGTCAGAAGAAGAATATGCACCAATCACAAATAGGGTAACACCACATAGAGCAGCTCCACTCAGAGGCCAACCATTGAAAACAGCCCCCAAGATAACATAGGTTCAATGGTGGAAAGAAAGCCAGAATGACACGTACACACACACACACACACACACACACACAGTGGACTGAAAAGAAGGGAGGTAGGGGGTAAATACCCAACACAAAAAGTATGAAATGACATCAGAGTCCACAGATAAATATGTTAATTCTGAATGTAAATGGACTGAACTCACCCATTAAAAGACAGAATCTAGCAGACTGGCTTAGAAAACATAACCTATTGATCTGTTTTCTAAAAGAGACGCTTCTTAAGCTCACAGACTTACATAGGCTGGGAAATTAGAGGCTGGCAAAATATATCTAACAACCAAGCAAATGACAATTCTAAGAAAGCAGGTGTTGCAATTCTAATCGTAAACAAAACTGATCTCAAGGTGCAAGGTGTAATGATCTCATTACAAAAGGTAATTAGGGTCATTCTGTAATGCTCAAGGGATCAGAAGATCAAAACCAGTGTGTATGTGTGTGTGTGTGAGTGTTTGTGTGTGTGTGTGTGCGTGCGCATATATATGCCAAACAACAGACCCCTGAAATTCAATCAAATGCTCTCAGATGACTTTGAGAAAGATTACAGGGAAAGAATCTTAAAAAGGAAGCTTCAGAACTAAACTCTACAATTAGGCAATTTCAACTAATGGATATTTATATAGCTCTTCACCAAAATGGAAAAAAATTCACATTTGTTTCAAGCACACATTACACATCCTCAAAGATAGACCAAATGCTGGAACACAAGTCAAGCCGGAATAAACCCAAATACACAGGGCTCACTTATGCTTCCCTCTCTGTGATAGGTAGGTTTATTGTGCCAACCTAGCCAATAGAAACATGTGGGATTAATGAGGTCTCAGTTTGATTGGAGGGGAAAGAGGACAAGGCCTGCCCCTCATTCTTGATTTCTGGTGATTGGACCAGTGTGCAGCTGCTTTAGCTAGTTCTCTGCCTCAACTTGTGAGCCACACTACCTGTGGGACAGCCAACCTGTGCATTATGTCGCTAAAGCTTAAAGTTCCTTCAAGACGTGCTTCGCCATGTTGCTGGTGTGCATCACTTGAGCCTTAGACTGATTGATTCTGCCATCTTGCATTGTTTGAGTTCAATATCCCATCCGTACCTGCTTTGCTAAGTTCCTGAGCTGCCAAGTGTTGGTGACTCTCCCTGCTGTTGTTGCCTGTGGCAGACTTTGCCTGCATTGTCGAGGGACGAAGAGTGCTGGAAGTGATAGAGGACTATGCAGAGTGTCAGGATACTAACTAAACAGACAGAAGTCTATTGGATTGCTATATACATCAGACAAGACCCCAGAAGAGGAGATCAAATATCCAAGCATATATTGAAATATCCAGGAGTGTATCTAAACAAAAAGTCAAAGCTTTGTATGAGGAAAATTACAGAAGACTATTACAAGAAACCAAAAGTGATCTCCACAAATAGAAGGCTATCCCATGCTCGTGAATCAGAAGACTCAATATAGTAAAAACATGAATCCTTCCCTAGGCACTATATAAATGTAACACTATCCCGAAGTAAATACCACTATCCTGATACAAATACAAATGGGAAAAACTGGCCACCAACTTCATATGGAGAGGAAAGAAGCCCAAAATTAGTAGAGAATTCTTCAAGAAGAAGGAAAAAGTAGGAGGGCTTGCTTTAGCCCCTGTGAATTTAACATTTATTATATAGCACAGTGATCAAAAGAGCATGGTATTAGTATAACTACAGATAGACCAATGGAAAAGAACAGAAAGTCCAGAAATAAAAGCAGCATAGAAACAACTGATCTTCGACAAGGGGCCCAAAACATCAAATGGGAAGCAGGTGCTCTCTTCAGCAAGTGGTGCTGTGAAATATAGATACACACTTGCAGAAAATGAAGCAAGCCCCTCACCTCACTCCAAACACAAGAATAAAGCTGAGCTGGATCTCAGACCTTACGGTAAAACCCCCAACTATTAGGGCCATCAATGAGGGAATTAGGACAAACCTGAAAACTTTGGTCCAGGGAAGACATAGAAAATGGTAAATATGGGAAGGACATAAACACAGAAGAAGCACAAATAGACTAGTGGGATATACTGAAAATAAAACACCTGTATACATTGACAGAATTCACCACGAGAGTAATAAGAGAGCCACAGACTGAGAAAATATCTTTAGCAATGACACATCAGACAAAGGGCTTACTACTAAAATCTATAATATTCTGCTAGTATATAATAAGGAAAAGACAAATAGCCCACTTAGGAGGTGGGCAATAGGCCAAAAATCTGAATGGACAAAAAGCAGATGAGAAAATGTTCCTGATCATTAGCCATGAGGGAAATGTAAATAAAAACAACTATGAAATACCACGTAACACTCTCAAATACAGTCCAATTCAAAAAAAATCAGAAAGCAACATGTGCCAGCGGAGTGTGGTAAGATAGGAACTCTCATTCACTGCTAGTGGTCCTGTACATATGTGCCACCTCTATGGAAATTGATATGGTGATATCTAAAACAAATGGAAATTGAGTTACCATATGATCCAGCATTCCCCCTACTGGGCATATACTCAGAAGAAGTAAGAAGCAGTCCTAGATCAGGCATTTGCATGACAATGTTCATTGCAGCAGTTCACAATTGTGAAGAATTGGAAACAATCTAAATTTCCATCAGCTGACGAATGGATTTAAAAACGCTGGTATGTACATACAATGAAGTACCATGGAGCCCTAAAAAGCAGAGACAAACAGATGAAGTACATTGTTTAATGGGAAGATTTGGAGGAAATTATGCTAAGCAGAGCTAGCCAAGCACAAAGGAACAAGTACAACACGAGTCCACTGAGGTAAGCTCAAAAAGTACAATGAGCATAGAGAATAAGGTACTTAATGCATAATTTCTGGGTCGTGGTTCAGGCACATTGACAGGAGTCAAATCCAAGTCAGGGATGCATATAGCAGCCAATTAAAAAGAAGGAAGGGATGGGAAAAGGGAGGGAGAGGGAGAAAGAGAGAGAGAGAGAGAGAGAGAGAGAGAGAGAGAGAAAAGACTAGGTGGTGGTGAAATGGCATTAATCCATTCACAGGAATGAGATTGTGTATGTCTCCTTGGGAAAGGGATAGAGGGACCATCAAGTCCCAAACCCTTAGGGCAACATACATGCATGAAACGGGAGTAATAAAGAGGACTAAGGGGCCAGACCCAAGCTGAGCTATGTTGACCCCCTCCCCAGAAGAATGTAATATGAAGGACAGCACTGAGGTTATAGCCCGGGAGAGTGGCAGGTCTGTCCAGACCACACGGGTGCACACTAAGAGGGAATGAGAAAAAGAGAGAGACAGAGAGAGGGAAGACCTCATCATGGTCCACCAAGCCCCAAGGATGATATACATACTCAGAGCAGCCAATGCACAGAGACCTGCCTTCCATGAGACACAACATCCCCTCACTGACCCACAATACTATTGGGGGGACAATACTAGACACCCTGTGTGGATCTCACACATTGGGGTGAAACATTGAAGGGAATGTAACAGCGCAGCAAGGACAGTAAAGTAACAAAGTTCCTAAGGAAATCTAAAAATAGACTGCCTTGGGACACAGCTTGGCACCTCATCAAATCCAATTAGAAGACTTTAACATGTTTTCTTTCTTCTTTCACTCTATGTGTATCTATATAAGATAGGCAGAATAAACCATCCTGAGGAGAAAACAATGGGACCAGCAGTTCCGGGGAGACATGGGAGAGGAGAGAAGGGGAGGAAACAAATTCAGGGATAAGAGATCTAAAATTGATGGAGAGGAGGGTCTATAATGCCTGGTGGGGTTTGATCAAGTGCAATGTATCCAACAGAAATTACTGAGAGCCAAATGGAGGGTGAGCATGACAGTGGAGCAGGAGAAAGGTGAAAGGAAATAGAGGAAAGAAGCACAAGGCAAAAGCTCTTTATAGAAGTACAATTATAGCCATTTATATATGTAAATATATTAATTATAAATAGGGATATAGGTCAAGGAACATATATTTATATGTTAAGTATTAACAGACAGACTTTCGACCGCTACACAAGGTCTCCCTCAACACAAGAATGCTAAACACAGAACACAATTCTGTTCTGACATGCCTTGATACTCACCTTCTTGACTCAGTTGCTGAAGACAAAATGTGTGCATAAGCAAATGTGGCAAAGAAAGTGGATGATGCCTGGCTATCACAAGATATAGCATCTGGGGGTTTTAAAGGCTTGAAGTTAAACAAGTGGCCATTTAACAGGGAGGCGACATGGAAGAAGCACACAACCTGTGTGATCATGAATTGTCAACTGGAGCAGGTATCAGGTATCAAAAGATCCAAAACAACGATATCAATGTGAATTAGAGGTATCGGAGGGGAGACCCAAAGCCCATTTGTAGACAGTTGGATATTCCCCCACAGAAGGGTTATAAGGAAGGGATGATTCAACCAGGGGGCCGTATAGCTCAGACGAAATACTCATTTCTCTAGTTCCTGAATGCTTCTCCCCTCCCCCCAGCTTATCTTGACCCCAGTTCTACCTTATAAATATGGCTAGACTGGAGTACATACATTGGCACACATAAGAGCTCTCAACACATGGAATATAGGACAGATAAATCCTTTAGGAACAGTCCTGGGAGTAGCGATACAAAGAGGTGAAGGGTTGGGGTGGTGAACTGTCACAACGTTGGATATATAATCTCCTGAGATGAACAAATAAAAGAAATTTGGGTAAAAGGAGACAATGGATGGTGTGAAATATGAAATAGCAATAATAATATATAATTGATAAAGAATTCATGAAAGTGGAAGCATGGGGGAGGGAGGAGGGAAAAGAGGAGCTGATAACCAAGGGCTCGAGTAGAAAAAATTTTTTTGGAAATGATGATGGCAACATATGTATGAGTGCTTAATACAATTGAATTATGGATTGCTGTAAGGTCTATAATAAATCTTCAATAAATGAACATATCTGGGGACTATGATAGTAAATTTCATGATTGAACTATGGAATGATTTGATCTATGTATTAATCAGAATTAGTAAAGAAAAAATTCTGACCTAAAAAAGTTTCAACATTTGTCTGCAAACCATGGAGGCTGCAGGCAAGTTCTTTTAGTAATGCAACGGTCCTTGTCTTGTTAAGAAGCTTTCAAATCTTTCAAAAGAGGTTCAGTCAAAACAGTGGCTTTTAAGGAGATCATTCCAAAGCAAACATGAGATCAGAAGCCATGGCAACTGGGTGGACTCCAAAAGTACAATTGTCACTTCCAGAAGTGTATAGACCTAGATGCAGGTTGCCAAGAAACAATAGCTCCATACAAAGGGACTTCAAAATATCAGAGGGAAATATTTTTTCTTATGAAAAAATTCATTACACATCCCCACAAAACAACAAATATATCCTTTATTTTGTGGCCATCCGTATCTGAAGTGTCTGGTGAGTGCCCACTCACAGCGAAGCAGTGTCCGTGTGTAGAGAGCCAATTTAATGTCTGTAGAGTTCTTTTGTCATTTTCTGAGTGAAGGGTTTCCCCTTTGCTTTGTTTCAAGGGTCATTTGTAGTTAATTGTCTGTGTTTTCTGAGGTTGGTGCATTTAGCTGCTGTAAGCCTGGGTCCAGCACATTTAGCTCCTTGGATACAATCCTCTGACGTTATTACAGATGATGGGAAGATTTAGGACATGGAAGCCCTCTTATATCTTGATATTTTTGTTTAATACAAGTAGTCTGTGCTTTTAATTTTGCCATTCTTTTTACTCATCGCCATCTGTCAGGCAGCCAATTATTTCATGTGGCTCTTCTAGCCATAGTCTTTGTTATGCCCACCAAATGACCTTCTCTTGAAGTAAGATAGGAGAAGATATTGATGCTGCGAATGATTGTCAACAGGGTGAATTGTGATGGCCACCCTGCTTTATATCACACTAGCCTTCTCAGAAACAGAGATCAGCAAGAGAAGAGGCAGGAGTTGAGGATTTTCTTTGAGCTCCCTCTGCCTTGAACCTTGATGATGTGGGAGAGAGCTCTGACATCAGTGACAGCAGAGCAGCAGTTTCAGAAGCAAGAGCCAGAGCCTAAGACAAAGTATAGGGCTTCCCAGCCCAAAGAACTATTAAAAGCTGGGTGCCTTCCTGAAAGAGGCTAGTATCTTGGGTGAAATGCATAGAGGCACCTGATTAGGAGAGGGAGAGTTGCTAACCAAAGGAGTAAGAGGCTTATGGCAGAGTGGGGTACCTCCTAAGCATTTATTGGCAGTTCTAAGATAGCTTTGTAATATGACAGGAGCAGGGTTGAGGCCAGTGGACCAGAGAGAGGTCTGTCTGAAGACATGGCTTAGAAGGGGCTGTTCAGTCTGAATAATTATATCCTGAGCTTATGTGACCTATTAACTTTCTTATTAAACCCCATAACCATGAAGTGTTGTTAACTTCCTTATTAAGCCCCATAATCATGAAGTATTGCCATTGCAATGAATTATAAAACCCAGCTGAAAAGTAGATGGAGTGCCCTGAGAGGGACAGTTGGTTTCAGAACTGGTTGGAAGGTTAAAGGGTCAGGCATGTCTGTTTCCTCCTAGGAATTGGTCTTGGGCAGCTGATGTTCATAATGGTGATTTTTTTTCCCTTTGTGATACCTGAAGAACTCAGACACTATCCCATAGTGTCTTCTTTTTTTTACACCATTATATATGTGTATTGTAGATTTTTGAAAGTATATCAGAAAGCTATGGACCAGAGATTAGATGGGAAGGATATTTTCTACTTTACACCCTTTTAATAGGTAGGGTTTTCTAATAATGATTTTAAATTATTCAGGTGAATAATCTCAATATAATAAGTAATATAAAAATGTAAAAATACAAATGAATGTAGGTATATCATCATAAAAGTATATACAAGACAAAATACACAAGTGATAAGAAAAACACTGATAAATTGAAATGAATATGAGGTTTCCAGCTTCAGAAAAACAAATATCCTCCTGCATAAAGTTCAGACAAAAGCCCCAGATTGAGAAAAGGTATTTTCAAAACATATAACCTATAGGATTAGCACAGATCGGTAAGAAAATAACAATGAAAAAAAACAAATGACATGAACACACAGTTCAAAGAAGAAACCTCAATTGAATTTATATACATGAGGGGAATCCCCCCCCCCCAAAGAGATTTCTACCTCCAAAGCTATTTATTTATTTATTTATTTATTTATTACAAAACAACCTTATCTCCTTCAGAGTACTCTCCATTACACTCAATACTTTTGTCCAATCTGCGATTCCATTCATGGAAACCTTTTTCAAGCTCATCTGTTTGGATGGCTGACAGCACTCCCCTTGTTTTCTTTTCCTTCACCTTTTTTTGTTTGTGGGCCTCACTGCCTCTGGTGGTTGTGGGTGCTACCCAGTGCTGCTCCTGAGAGCCACCCCTGGATTTGAACCGCCAAGCCCCACGGGCTGCAGTCCTGCACTCAACCACTTACCCACCGGGGCTCAGCCCATGCTTCACCTCTTTACATTGTCAAACTACTGTCTTTTCATGTCCCTCTTCCTTTGCAGAAACAAAAAAGAAGTTGCAGGGAGCAAGGTTAGTTGCATGGAGTGAGTTAGGTGCGTGGGGTAAGAGAGGCATGTGTTGTTTTTTTTTGCCCCAAACTGGCACGCTGAGATGGCTGTGTGAGCAGAGACATTGTTGTGGTGGCAAAACCAGTTCCCCTTGTTGCACATTGGTACACAATTTTTTCAGAACCTCTAAATAGAAAGCTTGACTAACAGTCTGACCTAGTGGAATTAACTCCAAATGCTGTATCCTCTCACACACACACAAAAACAAATGAGCATCATCTTGATCTTTGTTTTCACTTGACAAGCTTTTGGGAACAAGGTGATAATGGTGTCTTCCGCTGGCTTGATTGATGTTTACTTTCAGAGTGGTCAGAATAGCACAACGTGTCATCACCAGTAATGACCTTGGAAAAAAGTCTGGGTCACTTCAGAGCTATTTTTTCAACACAGGGCATGTTTCCAATCAATGGTCTTTTTCCTAGCCAGTCAGAACCCGAACCACAATGTTCACGGTGACCCTGCTCATTCCCAAATCTCACATGAAAATTTGATGAACAGAGCTCCAAGCCAGTCCAGATAATTTCCCCATCTCTTCAATGATCTGTCACCAGTCTTCATGCTTAAGTGCAAAAATTTTGTTGGCATTTTTTTTCTGTTTGGCAAGTCGATGGATGTCCAGACCGAGGTTTGTCATCAATCAACATTTCACCTTTTATAAAATGAGAAAACCACTTGTGCAGTTGAGTTTTTCCCATAATGCTGCTCTTGTAAGCTGTGTTCAACATTACAATAGTGTCTGCAGTAGTTTACCCCCTGAGCAGGAAGCAAACTTCCATAGCTGCACACTGTTCTCTTAAATTGGCAATCACAGAAAATGAGGTTTGAATGAAACTGCGTTTACACAAAAGTTCATTGTGACCAGCGAGAACCATCCCAGACAACACTACTGGGTACACTAATTCATAGTGACTTGCTAGATGCTTGCCTACTGGGAAAAATGCTAACTACAAACACTCTCCCCAGTAGAGTTTTTTTTCCTTTTTCTTTCTTTTTTTATGTGTGCCCCCTTATATGAATATATACATGCAATCTTTGATACAGGAAAGGCTCCAAAGTTTTTAGCAATTTTGAAAAAAAAGCTAGTGGAATTTGTTCACAGATTTCTTGAAGTGCCCTTGTATCTGTTTAGTGTCATTAGTAATCATGTACACTTGCCTTTAAGGTATATGAAAATAACAGGGGGATACCATTTCACACCCATTAGATGTGCGCAATTATAACTGGGAAACAGCAAAGTGTGACAGCATCTGGGGCCGTTTCATACATTACATGGAGTGTAAATTGGGGCTGCCTATGAAAGTAAAAGAAGGCACTCTGGTGGTGTAGTGGGTTACACATTGGGCTGCTCATCACAAAACCACCATCATCTCTCCCAGAGGATTCCCATAAGGATTCATAGTCTTCAGAAAACTCGGAAATGAACCCATCCGCATATAGAAAATTGATCTTCAATAAGGACCCCCAGTGGGATGTGGTACACACACAGGTGAATCTGAAATCAACAAGTGGGATATGCTAAGGATAAAATACTTATGTGTGTTGAAAGATTTCACTGACAATTATAAAAAGAACCCACAGACCGGGAAAAGATTTTTAGCAATGACACACCAACGGGCATGTCACTAAAATCTACAATACATCTTTAGCCTGCAAAAAAGAAAGAAAGAAAACAGTTAACTCCCTGAGGACATGAGCACAGAACCTGAACAGATGTGTCACTAGGGAGGAGACGCAAATGACCAATAAGTATATGAGAAAATGCTCCTGATCATTACCCATCATAGAAAATGCAAATTAAAACAACTCTAAGATACCAAACTCAGTAAACTGTCTGTTTCCTTGACCTTGGACCCAGCGGTCCTCATGAGTTGAAGGACTTCTAGTATATTAACTACCATGCCCTGTGATTAAAGTAAATAATTAACTACAGCCACTCAATCCTAACAAGACATCTAATGGCCCAGACCCCTCAGGAATGAAGATCTGGGTCACCCAAACAGGCAAAAAAAACCCCACAGTCAGCTAAGGTGCTGACTGAGGGCAAAGGTAATACAGAATGAATAGTAGAAGAAGGTAGTTCTATCTATCAGTTACAACCATGTGATCAATTGCAAAAGTGAAGTTTGTGATTGTCAGTTTATCTTTTTTTGTGTTTATTGAATATATTTCCTTTGTTCATATATGATGTACCAGATACAATTAGATTCAGTGTACTTTCATTTATATGTATGATATATGTTAGGTGCAAGTGTGATTCATTAATGTCTGGAAATTATATATGGCTGAAGAATTGTGTACAGGTGTGAAGTTGACAAGGGGTGGATAGTGATAGGTATAGGTATGTGATAGGTATGTTTATTGTGCCAATCTGGTCAAGAGGAACATGTGGGTTTAATAAGGTCGCAGTTTGCCCAGAGGGCAAAGAAATAAATGGCTGGGAAAGCCCTCCCCCTCTCTCACTTGCTTTCTGGTGCTCAGACCAGCATGTGGCTGCTAGTTCTATGCCCCAACTTGTGATCTGTACTATCTGTGGAACTGCTAACCCGTGGATCATGTTGCCAGTGCTTGAGTTTCCTTAGAAACCTGTTTCACCACCTTGCTGGTGCATACATCACTTCAGCTTGATACTGTTGGATTCTGTCATCTGACTGATTGTTGGTGACTCACCCTGCTGTTTGTTGCAGGACTGCCTGCATTTCCATATGGAAGACTCGGCTGTGGGTTTCCTTGACCTTGGACCCAGCGGCCCTCATGAGTTGAAGGATTTTCAGTATATTAACTGTTTCATGGAAGTGTGTTGAACTGAGTTCTCTGTACTGCTATGTGGACTAGTTAGCCATTATATTCCTTCATAGTGTATATACCTATATATATGCATATACAAATATAATATTATATATAGTCATAAGTATCGTGGCTTTGCTTCTCTAGAGAACCCAGTCTAACACACCATCTAACACCCTTGACGATATACCAAATCAAAAAATAAGAGAGCAAATATTGGAGGGGATATGACAACTTAGGAATTCTCTTCCAATGCTGGTCATCTTGTAGATACATACAGCCTCCATGGATAGCCATCTGATGATATGTAAAGTAAATGGAAACTGAGTTACCTTAAGACCCAGCAATCCCTCTACTGAGCATATACCCAGAAGAGGTAAGAAATAGATCATGATCAGTCATCTGCATTCCAATGTTTGTTGTGGCATAATTCATAATCACAAAAAGTTGAAAACAACCTAAATTCCCATCAATAGATGAGTGAATTAGAAAACTCTGACATTTACACAATGGAGTACTATGCATCCCTCAAGAGCACTGATGATCCTATGAAGCATATAGTCTCATAAGAAGAGTTAAAGGAAATTATGCTAAGTGAAGTTAGCCAACCACAAAAGGACAAGTACTACATGAGTCCACTGAGATAAGTTCAAGCAGTATAATGGGTATAGAAGAAAAGACAGTTATTTTTTATCATACAGGTTGAGGGACAGACCAAACCCAAGGATGTTATTCCAACATAAAGATGAGGGAAAGGGGGGAAAGAGAAAATAGAGAGTAAAAAAGAATAAGAGAGAGAGACAATGGCACTGGGGGAGCAGGGCACTAACCCACCTAGGGGGAGGGTATTATTTATATCTCCATAGGAAAGGGAATGTGCATGCAGACCTCACCACAGTGCACCAGCAAACCTCTCTCCATGTAAGCATATGGAGCAACTCATTACCAGAGAGGTCTACAGGGCTGGCCCCAGTTCGGGATATACCGACTCGCTCCCTTGAAGTATGTGCTCCATAGGACAACACTGAATCTACAGGATGGGGCAAAGGGCTGGCCTGACTCCCCCACATGGGAGAAAGTGAAGAAGGAAAAAGAGAGAGTGACAAGGCTCCATTCTAGCAAACTGAGCCCTGTAGACAGTGTCCCTGCATAGAGATAGTAAGGCAGAGAGAGGACTGTAGGGCTAGCAACAGCTCGAGGCATGTTGTTCCCTTGCTGGAGCATACTGCAACAAAGAACAATTCAGGGACAACTGTGGGGAGTAAACCAGGTCTGTTTCCCCCCACTGTGGAGGGAACCAAGAAGGGAGCATGACAGAGTAGCAATGGGAGCAAAGCCAGGAGGACCCTGAGGAATCCCTATGACAGACTTTAGGCTAGGAGGGGCAGTGCCCAGAGCTCCCCAGGACCAGTGGGACCATAGTTATAAAGCTCAGTGGATAGACTTGGAATTATGAATGGATTTTTCTCTTTTTTCTTTTTTTATTTCTCCCCTTGATCTTTTGTTTCCTTTTTGTTTTGTTTTGTTTTCATTCTTGCTGTTTTGCCTGCCTGTATAAACTGGGCATGAGAAGTAAGCCCAAGGAGAAAGCAACAGGACCGACAGACCTTGAGGGTGTTGGGGGAAGGAGGAGATAGGGAGAAGGGAGTGGTGAGTAAGCAATGCCATGAACAGCGGAACAACTAGGGAATTAAAATCAATGGCGAGGGGACTTGCCATGGCCAATCAACGGATATGCTAGGGACTTTGGTGGTGTTGGAGCAACAGTCAGCTGAGAGGACTTACTGAGAGGCAAATGTAGGGTACATGTGATAGTGGGACAGGAGGAAGGTAAAAGGAAACAGAGGAAAGACCTAGGAAGCCAAACCATCAACTGAGGTGGAAACATAGTTGTGTACATGTGTAAATATATTAATTCATAAAAAGAGAGGTATTGGCCTATCTACATATATTTACATGGCAGTATATTAAGGAAGTAGATAGATTTGGGGCCTCTACTCAAGTCCACCATCAAGGCAAGAACACTGGTCTGACAACCTGGCATTCTGTGATGCTCACTCTCCCAACACAATCACTGAAGACATAATGGGTGCATGAGCAAATGATGGTGCCCAGCTATCAAAAGATATATCATCTGGGGCCTTAAAGGCTTGAAATTAAACAAATGGTCATCTAGCAGGGAAGCAAAAGAACTCACATAGAAGAAGCACACCAGTCTCTGTAATCACGAGGTGTCAACAGAACCAGGTAACAGGCATCAGAAGACCCAGAATAATTATATTGCTGAGATTGAGGGAGGTCAGAGAGGAGACCCAAAACTCATCTGGAGACAATTGAACATCCACGCACAGAAGGTTCTCAAGGAAGGGATGAGTCAGCCAGCTTGTGGTATACCACCGAGGAAACATACAATATTCCTCAGGGTCCTTGAGGCTTCTTCCCCCAAGCATCATGATACCAGTTCTATCTCACCTAAATTTGACTAGATGAGAGCATGTATACTGATACAGACAAGCGCTCTAGACACATGGAATACAGGACAGATAAATCCCTCAGGTACAGAAATGGGAGTACCGATACTGAGAGGGTAGGGGGAAAGTGGGGAGAGAAGGGGAAGACAAGGGGGAACTGATCACAATGGTTGCCCCCATCCGCCGGTCCCCAAAGTTAAAGAACAACAGAAACATGTGGTCAG